>WAAB01016969.1:0-32748 GCA_013389865.1 Piaya cayana | reverse complement strand
GAGGCTGAGGGGAGACCTCATTGCTCTCTACAACTACCTGAAAGGAGGTTGTGGAGAGGAGGGAGCTGGCCTCTTCTCCAAAGTGACAGGGTCAGGACAAGAGGGAATGGCCTCAAGCTCCGCCAGGGGAGATTTAGGCAAGAGATTAGGAAGAAGTTTTTCATGGAAAGGGTCATTGGGCATTGGAATAGGCTGCCCAGGGAGGTGGTTGATTCACCTTCCCTGGAGGTGTTTAAGGCACGGGTGGACAAGGTGCTGAGGGACATGGTTTAGTGTTTGATAGGAACGGTTGGACTCAATGATCTGGTGGTTCTCTTCCAACCTGGTGATTCTATGATAAAGTTATGCTTTTTAGAAGATTCAAGCATGCATAAGAGGGGTTTTGCAAAGCCTTTTTAAAATCAGAATTATAAATATAAATATTTCTGAAAGTCTTTTGTGCTCTCTAGTAACAGGTAAACCAACTATAGACAATTTAGCCTTGGAATACAGACTATGAATTTGAGAGCTTTAGCCAAGCATTTAGCTGCGTTTTGCAGCACGTTTGCAGGCACGTCTGTGCTGATCAATATGGTGGGGGCTGCCTCTTTGCTGAGACAATTTAGACTGAAGTTTGGGTAGGCAGCTTGTTTCTGAACACAAACTGAAATGTGGCTATAAACATCAATTATCTGATCACTTTGTTTGGTGACTGTGTTCATGTTAGAACTGTGTGCTGAAAGTGTACCTGCATTGATTGAGCAACCTGATCTAGTGGGAGATGGCTCTGCCCATGGCAGGGAGCTTGGGATTGGGTATCTTTAAGGTTCCTTCCTACCCTAACCATTATATGATTCTATGGTGAAGTTGTTAAATAGGCAAAATTAATGAATGGGCTGAATGGACCATGATTTATTGGGCTGATGATTGAACTGGATGATCTTGGAGGTCTTTTCCAACCTTCAAGATTCTCTGTTTGAGTCTCAAAGTATTTTGCTCTGCCTCACATTTGTAGCGTGGTTCAGGCATATCTCTGAACTGATTTGTTCCCTGATTTCTGAAGTAGCAATACGTCCTTTTCCCACTGAGGGCTGAGCCAAACGTGATGAGCGTCCTAAATAGCATTAAATAATATTTCCAGCTGTCATGGCCACATCAAAACTTTACCAAGTAAACTGATAGTTTCGTTTTGTTCTTGATCTTTGCAGCCTTGTTGCAGAAATACTTGGACAACTATGACCTTAGTATAAAAGTGATCTACATCCTGGGCACTCTGGGTTTTTCTCTTGGCACTGCAGTGATGGCGATGTTCCCCAATGTGTACGTCACAATGATAATGATCAGCACTATGGGAATAGTCTCGATGAGTATCTCCTACTGCCCCTATGCGCTTTTGGGACAATACCATGAAATTAAAGAGGTAGGTGGAATATTCTGAATCTTCTAATGAAGGCAGAGCATTTGATTTCCCTGCAGATCACAGTGGCAAAATAGATTTATTAAATCACACTGAGATATCTGCTGCATTGGGATGTGTGCCAAAGCACAGACTCATCCTTGATAGTAAAGAGCAAGAGCTGTAACTTAAATCAGATGGTATTAGCATCAAGATGGCTCAGTGAGGACATGATGGCTTTACCCTGTACTGAGATATAAAAGGATTTGGTTGCACATGGTAGATTCAGAGTTAAGATGGTTATTGAAGTATTTATTATACAACTCGTTGCCACTGCTGTTTCTGACCTGTTACGTTAGCGTTACTCAAGTTCTTTGCAGTCTTAGATATTGAGGTACACCTGGAAATGCAGCTGTAAGTATGTGGAGACGTATGGCAAACAGGTTCTGCTGGAAACAGGGACAGATTCGCTTTTCGCTTCTTAGTGCTGTTCCATTTGCTTTAGAAATGTCAGGAGGACCGTTTCTTTTAACATGTTTCTGCATTGGGATTGGGAGGGAGATTCTTCTTTGTAATCATAAAAATAACTCCCACCAACTATTTCATGGGATTTTTCTTTTACAAAACCTAATTAGGAAGAAATTCTTCACGATGAGAGTGGTGAGACACTGGTATAGGTTGCCCAGGAAGGTTGTGGATTCCCCTTCCCTGGAAGTGTTCAAGTCCAGGTTGGATGGGGTCTTGGGCAGCCTGATCCGTCCCTGACCATCACAGGGGGTTTGGGGGGGTTTGGAACTTAAGGCCCCTTNCACTCTAAGATGATCAGGGGGCTGGAGCATCTCTGCCATGAGGACATGCTGAGAGAGTTGGGCTTGTTCATCCTGGAGAAGAGAAGGCTCCAGGGAGACCATATAGCAGTCTTCTAGTACTTAAACGAGACTACAGGAAAGCCAGAGGGGCCCTTTGTCAGGGAGTGCAGGGGTAGGATGAGAAGTAATGGCTTGAGCTGAAGGAGGAGAGATTTAGATGAGATATTGGGAAGAAGTTCTTTACTGTGAGGGTGGTGAGGCACTGCCACAGGTTGCCCAGGGAAATCATGGATGCCTCATCCCTGGAGGTGTCCAAGTCGAGCTTGGGTGGGGCTTTGAGCAACCTGATCGACTGAGAGGTGTCCCTATGGTTTGGAACTGAACGGGCTTTAAGATCCTTCCATCCCAAGCCATTCTGTGATTCCATGACTTGTATAGCCTGCATGATGCACGAGGATGGTGTGAAGTTGACCATGTGGCTGAGAAACCTGAGGAAGATTTTAGTGTTTAAATATTTGGTTTCATCCACTGTTTCACCTCCTAACCTGTTTCTTCTCTTTTTCCAGTACATTCACCATAGCCCTGGGAACTCAAAGCGAGGATTTGGCATAGACTGCGCTATTCTGTCGTGTCAGGTTTACATCTCCCAGATCCTTGTGGCCTCTGCAGTTGGTGGTGTGGTGGATGCTGTTGGCACTGTCAGAGTCATTCCCATGGTGGCTTCAGTGGGATCTTTCCTGGGTTTTTTGACAGCTACCTTCTTGGTGATTTACCCTGAAGTCAATGAAGAGCCAAAGGAAGAACAGAAAGGACTAGGTCCTCCAGAGACAACCGAGGGCAACAGCACAAACGCAGAGAAGCCAACTGTGCTGAAGCTCACGTGCAAAGGAGCTGCTGCGTCAGAGCTGGAGAATGAGTCAGCTGTGTGAAGCCGTCACTTGTTGTTCACCCACATTCTAGGGAGGGCAGATGCAGGATAAAGAACTCATTATTTTTTCCCAGGAAATCAAATTAGGACCTTCACTATTTGTAGCTAAAATTGCAGAAGAAAAGGCAGTTTCGTGCAAAAGTGTAAATGAAATTCTGTAGTCCTTAATATAGGCTTGAACAGGTAGCTCTGATGCTGATTGCTTTCTCTACAACTTAGAAACACCGTTTCTGAACACTTTTTTATTAACAATACATTTAGATTTTGAATAAGTTTTATTAATCTGCATGAGACTCGCAGTGTAATCAATTAGCAGTTAGGAAAATTAAGTTTTCGGCTGTTTTTGAACTAACTGAAAATGGAGGCTATCTCGACTTCTAGTCTCTTGCCGGTTTTTGTCTGAACATTTCAGATTTCACTGGTGTGAATCAACCGCTTAGACATCTTGATCAGTTCTTTTCATAAGCATGATATTATTGGTCTGACAGCTGCAGTTCTTTAACGTTGATTTTAGACTTTATGTTTTTGTTAGTGCAATTACTACAGAAGAGTTTTATTTGCAGTTACTTTCAAGGAAAACAGAAGCAATTCCTGCGGTTTCTGCGAAACTGCCGTGAATACTTTTAGTCAATACTGTTCGACCACCACTCCCGAGTCTGCTGCATGTCAGGAGAAGGTGACGTTAAGCGCATGATGCAAACTGTAGATGGAAGCAGCAGCAACTGGGAGAGGTGACCAGCACTCACAGGTTTTTATCACAAGTGCTGAATTTGATGAATGTCGTTGGAATATGCTGTGACAATTTTTTAGCTGGGAGTTTCGCATGCTGGTGAACTGGGGGGGGGTTTCTTGGCATTTAAACCTGATCATCTCTGGATGGAGCTGTCATGGGCATCTCTGCGAACAGCTTCATGGGAGGGGGGCATGCAGATTCTCTTTCGCGGGAGAAGGAAGTCATTGATTATTGCACTTTTATTGATCCTTTAACCTCCTGGCTGGGAATGCAGCAGCCAAGGTAAAGGCACAGTGTCAGTACTAGATAAACCGAAGGCCTACCTCCATCACTCTGTGGCGTAGTCTGGGTGTATAAAAATCTGTCAGAAACAGTTTTTTAGGCCTTAAAATTCAATCCACTAGCATGTGTTGCTGTCCCAGTCCCTGTGTTGGAGGACTTGTAAGCTGGAGCTCTTCCAAGCTGCTGCACCAATGTCATCAGCACAACCTCCATACCCCCTTCCTTGATTCAGGGACAAAGCTGCAGTGCAAAGACATTTTTCTGTGAAAAGCTTGAAAAAGCTTGTGTTAATCTGATTTAAAATAGCATTTGGATCACTAGCGATGTGCCCTGATCCATGGGTAGCCAAAGCTCAGAGATCCAGCAGCCATTTAAAGAAACTTTAGAAACTGACCTTCCGCTTGTCATCTTACAAGAAGTGTTTGTGATGCTATTTACTCGTGTTCGCATGGACCTCCGGGCTGCACTCAATCCAGACAAACCGCAGCTCGTTGTAAGAATTCTGCTGCCTCAAACTTGTTTCTTGTACTACAGTACTTTAAAATGCACGTGTAAACCATGCTGCAATAGAGTTGTTTGAAAGAAGAATATATATTTCAAAGTGAAAAGCAGGTTTTAATCCATGACTTGAATTGTCAATGTCTTTAAGAAATGTATGTTTGGGTATATTGGAAGTGAACACACAGTCTTGGTCAGCGTCATCGACAAATTTGTTGTGGCATCCGTGGGTCTCTTAGCCGAAGGCTTTCAGTCAGTGCCGATGAGCTGTGCTCTCAAGGATGACAGTGTTGTTTCTAGGCTGGTGCAATCGCCAAGCACTAATGTAATCGCGCAGGACTTAGTGTTTTTTATTTCAAGTGTCTTGAGAAAGTCCTTTTTCTTTTAGGTGAATAATTTTTATTTCAAACACACACTGTGAACTGTGTTCAGACAGGGGAGTAAGACTACTGAGGAATATGAGACCTTATAGAATAAATCAGTTCTGAGACATACTTTTAACTGAACTTCTGCCATGGATTTTATCATCTCAGTTACATTTAATATATTCTGGTGGTGTTCCTGTATAACAGATGAATTGTATTTCACCCTAGAACTGGCATACATGTAAAATATACAGAGTTAGACATTTTATAGTGGCTTTAGTATTTTATTTTTAAAGCTCCTTGAAGTTTCTGCTTTGAGTTAAAAGAACTCTGTCAAGTGCTCCTCATTTTAATCTCTATTTCTGGAAAGGTCTAAAAATCTGCATCTTCTGACTGGTGCCAGCCTTGCCCTTTTCTCCAGGAGTTTCACAGATCAGTGTGGTTTCACTCCCCATAGCACCTTTAATCAGCCAAGCTTTCTTCCGCAGCACCATCAAGCAGACCAAGGGCTGGCAGAAAAAAGAGGGAGGAGAAACTGAAGCTCCCTCTTGCTTCCCACGCAGCAAAGGGAATGTGGAATCGTTCTGAGGGGTGAGCTCACACACTTATTTAGCTTTCTCAGTGAAGGGAAGGGTGAGGAGAGAGGAAGGATGTTTGAACGCAGAAGAGTTTAGTCAGAGGCAGGGCAGGTCCAGTTTTGTCCCAGCGAGCTTTTGGCATAGCCTCACTCCTAAGAATCGGATGTTAAAATGCGTATTTGGAGGTTGGGCTCTTTAATTACCACTTGGAACACAAGAATATGCACGCTGCTCTGTAGCAGGAAGCTCTATTTCACCCTCCTGTAAAGCCGAAGGAAATAATTATCCATTGTAAACTTGCTGGAGTATTTGTTGTGTTGCCAGAAGAATTAACGTGGGGAAGCCCCTGCCAAAGTATCTCCTGTACCTTAGCCAGCCCATAAAACCACTATGTTGGCTTCTCCAGGCTCACCGGAGAAGCCTCCTAAGATCCTTTCTAGGAACGCTTTTCCTTAAATTAAAGTGAGTTTTCTTCCTAGCCCCAGCACTTCTCAGGGTAGAACGGGCAATGACATATTTCTTTGTGTGTCCCTTACCTTATCTTTTGAGACAGAAATTATTATGGTTTTGGTCGCAATTAAATGGTAAAGTAGTACAATTTCATACGTTCATTGCTTAAGTTGCAGGATGAGATAATTCAAGGGTCTTTATTTTATTCCTGACGACAATCAGCATCATTTTTCTTTGTCAGTGTTACCGTGTAGTCAACCTCATCGTGCGTGCTCCATCTCTTTGGACCTGTCCTGCGGTAGGCTCGAGGTTTAGTGGTTTCATTCTGTGTTGCTCTGTACTTCAAGCAGTCTTGACCTATTCCACTGCAGTTGTGGTGCCTCATGACACCTCGGACACGAGACTCCCTTAGTGCTTGGATTCTTGAGTGCTGTAGTCACTAAGCTGCACGTGTAGAAATATTTCAGAGCAGAGAAGCTGAAAGTTCAACTGCTTGGAAAGGCGCAGTGTGGATTTTGCACTGCTGGGTTATTGCGAGAGTCCAGTTGGATCCGCACTGTTTGTGGATGGTAATTTCAGATTCCAAAAGCAATAATTTCTTAGGAATGTTTCTATTCCTGGTGGTGAGATGACTTTCATAGAGATTTATTACCTAAATAGCCTTTTAATAACATGGATCTGGTTGTTTGCTAGTGCTGGCTGTAAGCAGTTATTGAAAGATGTGAGCTGTTCATCATCAGAAGGGAGGAAGCCAGTAAATCCAGCGGAGGTTAGTGCTCCCTTAATCACACTGTCTCTTTCCCCTTGCACTTGGAGGCGTTTTCTAGACCATGAAATATTCCCAGCTTGGCAAACTGAAAAGGAGGCAGCTGTGAACTTCGCCCTCCCAGCTCCCTTGGCAGTGCCAATGCTGGCACATGGACCCTGTGATGAAACAGGCTTCATGAGGTTTTCCACAGAGGCATGGAAGCGAGGGCTGAGACTTCTCATCTCTCTCCTGTCTGATCTGAATCACTTACAATGACAGCAGCAACAACAGTGATTATTGCCAGGTGCCTCATTAAAACCTCAGCTCCATCATTAGGAATGAGTCCACCCACCCTTGGTTTCTTGTGAACTTGGCCTTCCTCTGACATCCACCATTACAGGCAGGACTTTCCTGGCTACCAGCAGGGTCTTAAGGCCATGCAGGTTGCAGTCACATTAACAAATAAAGGTGGAGAAACACTCAGTTTGTCCCTGGGAGCGCTCCCTCCACATCCAAGCAGGAGAGGAATTTGGGGGAACTTCCTTCCCAGACATGCACCACAGGAGCCAGCGTTGGTGTTTGGTGGTCACTCACGTTGTCAGTGATTCCGCGTAGCCCGGTTTCATGCTGGTTCAGTCCTCGTGACGAATGTAGTGGAGTAACTGAGAGCTGGGATGTTTTCAGTGCGTGTGTCTCTGTGTGTACATTTATATACACACTGCTCAGGCCAAAATGTCTTTGGTGGTTGTGTGCTCATCGTCGCTGTTCTCACCAATGTTTTCAACTTGAGTTCTTCCAGGTTTCCCTCATCCTAGCCTGATGCCAGACAAGCTCAGCTATAAATATGTATTCTATTTAAATGAATAAGTAAACTCCTGCATGATATTCCAAGCACATGTAGCAGCTTCGGCATCTGAAGTATCTAGTGTGAAAGGAGAAGTTGGGTTTTATTTGCAGCTGTTTTGTCCTCGTTTCCTTTTCAATAGGCCAAATAAATGTAACGAACACCAAATGTTGCACAGAAACATTGTTAAAGAAATACCAAATCTTATTTTTCTTTGCAGAACCTTTATGGTGACAAAGTCCTCGCTGTTGTTCTTCCTTAAACGACAAAGCAGAACGTTTGTAAAGTGCGTGAAAAATGGTCATTTTAAAAAAAAAAAAAAAAAAAGCGGAGCTACCCAAAAGTTTTCTGTTTCTCATGTTGCATCCAGAACAAGCCCTTGGCAGAGGCGAGCTGCAGCGGCTCTGGTACCAACAGGCCATTTGGTTTCAAGCACCGTTTGGAAATGGTGTCAGATAAGAACAAAAAGGTTCAGTCACCTTTCCCTAACGGCGCAGTGACTTCTACCAGAACCACGAGGTGTGCTCAGTAAGATGTTTCCGTTTATCCTTTAATCACCTCCTGGAAAAAAACGTTTGGTTTGGTTCCTCTGTCCAGGCAGCCCTGCAGCTTTCTTGTCCTTCAGTCTCACCCTGGGGAACACCAAGGGGTGCACAGGAGGGACAAATCCTGCCCGAAAGAGAGCATCTGCTAGAATTAAAAGGCTTTCAATGCCCTTGTGACCTCCTAAAGCTTTAGTGAAAACCCAGGATTTGGTTCAATTTGACAGACAATTGACACATTCCTTCTTAAGTATTGAAGTTGGGGGTGAAGCTCTCAGCCCTTGTAGCCAAATGAAGCATCACCTCATTTCCCCTGCACTGATTCAGTCCTCAGCGATAGCCAAATTGTAGTGAATAGCCCCAAAACACCCAGAAAGACACTTCTCTCAACAAATCAGCAGATCCCAGCGTTCATTTCTTCTCGGATGTAACATGAACACTAAGCCCTTTGGTAGCCCAGTGACCAGCGTATTTCAAATGCCTCGTAGTCCTCGGAAAAGTGGCATAAAGGCATCTCATAATGGGGGGCACGGGGGGAAAGAGAGAGAATATTTAGTTCCTTTGTGAACTGGCCATATGAACAACTACTTTTTTATCAACTTATTAAGTTGGGGCACTATAATAGCTCTTGCTGAGTTTAGCAATGTTTGTAAGCATGTGTTAAACACATAACGTTAAGTTTTATGAGGAAAAAGGGATAAAGAAGAGTAACGTCACAGATGAATGTTTGAGTGCGTAGACGGCATAATGTATGTATGGGTTTTTATTTCAACACTGTTGAGCTTATTTTCTGTTTTAAGGTTAAAAAAAAGGAGAGATTTGTTGCATGAGAACTGTTTTATTGTGTTCTGCACTTTCTGTTCTTTTTGTATAATCTTGATTTATTTTTTTTCATTTATGCATAGAAAAGAAAAATCAATTTAGAAATATTCGACTCCACAAGATATTGTGTTCCGGTCTGTTGTTCTGAAGTTCAATCTTAATAAACATTTCCTTAAGAGTTGGTGGATCGCGCTCTTGTGTTGTGTGTAGGGAAAGGCAAGCAGAGGGGATGCCTCCTTTCTGCCATGTGCTGGCAGGGATGAAGCTTCCCTGCTACTGCTCCTCCTCCCTGAGCTGCACAAGACAATCGTAGAAAGTTTTGGGCTGGAAGGGGCCTTAAAGATCATCTAGTTCCAAGCCACCTGCTATGGGCAGGGACACCTTCCACTGGATCAGGGTGCTCAAAGCTTCATCCAGCCTGACCTTGAACACCTCCAGGGAAGGGGCAGCCACGACTTCTCTGGGCAACCTGTGCCAGTGCCTCATTGCCCGCATCGTGAAGGTTTTCTTCCTAATGTCTAATCTTCCCCCTCCCAATATAAAGCCGCTCCCCCTTGCCCTATCACCCCATGTAAAAAGTCCATCCCCAGCTTTTCTGTAGCCCCCTTCAGGTACTAGAAGGCTGCTATAAGGTCTCCCCAGAACCTTCTCTTCAGGCTGGACTCATATGGGAGGTGCTCCAGCCCTCTGATCATCTTTGTGGCTTCCTCTGGACCGTTTCCAATAGTCCCATATCCTTTATATGTTGGAGGTTCCAGAACTGGACACAAGACCACGCCTCGCTTATTTCCCAAAGCTTAATTCATATTTTTAAGAACTCTGCTACTATACATAAGGTGATAAACCCAAATGTTAGGATTTCCAATAACTTGAGGAACTCAAGGGACATATGCAAAGTTCAGGTGTAATGAAGGAGGGAGCGTGGATGGAGGCACAAACCAATGATGCCTGAGGGATGTGTCCCTGCCTACAGACTCTGCTGTTGCTCTGCATTGGAGGAAAGATGAGTGATGGCTGCACCGGCTGAGCCAGCAAAGTCTGTCATCTCTCCTGCCTTCACCGAGAGCACTACCAGGACCGAGGGGCTGCATATGGAGGGTCTTCCCATTGACTGGGTGGGAGAGAGCTCCAGCTCCTGCTGTTGCAGCAGGGAGGGTCCTGTCCCTCCTTTTCCAGCCTGCAGAAACATAGAATGGTTTGGGTTGGAAGGGCCCTTAAAGATCACCCAGTTCTAGTCTCCTGCCGTGAGCAGGGACACCCCTCACTGGATCAGGCTGCCCAAAGACCCACCCAGCCTGACCTTGACCACCACCAGGGATGAGGCAGGCACGACTTCCCTGGGCAACCTGTGCCGCTGTCTCCATCCTCACACCAAATAATTTATTCCTAATATCTAAATCTCCTCTCACCATCAGCCTTTTCCCACTCCTCTGACATGTGGGATCCTCCGCACAGGAGGTACTGGGAGCATTTCAGGAGGAAACAGGATCAGACTTGAAAGAGCTTCCAGAGAGACCAGTTCACATCCGAAGGGCTCAACCCTTGGGGCATTGTGGGTGACAAGAGAGGGAAAAGCAGAGAGAACCCTGTATCAGAGGCTACGAATGCCGGCTGGGAGGGTTAAATTTACAGTGTGAAGAACTCTGTTGTCCTGCTTTGATTTCCAGCAGTTTACTTGATGGATGTGATCTGTGATTTCTGCTTCAGACACTTCAGCATCAGCAGCTCAGAGAAGCTGATGCTCACACAGCCTTTGGTTTGGTTTTGACTGAATACAACTTGGCTGCACTCTTTTCTCATTGGAGCTGAGGTTAAGGAAGAGGTGAAAACATAAAACTGATCCAGCGGAAGGTGTCTCTGCAAATGGCAGGGGGGTTAGAACTGGGTGATCTTTAGGGTCCCCAGTCTATGATTCTATAAAATACACTAAATCTGACATTTGGCCTGGGCTAAAAAATGTGTTCTTTGACAAGCACCAAGGAGAGAGAGCATGGACCCTGCCTCGCTGGGGAAGGAGATGCTCTAAAAATCCACAGAAGACCCAGAGAAGAGCAAGACCCTCCTTTCTTCGCACCACTTTACTGAGCAGAGTCCTGGACACTTGTCCTCATGGTGGGGGACTCATACCACCTGACACAGCCCAAAGTGAAGTAAGGATTAAGTGGTAGGGACTGTCCTGCATCCCTGCCCTCTCCTTGAGAGTTAAATGCAAACAGGCCTAAGGGATGGGAAAGCAGCAAAAGAATAAACTGAATCTCTCTGGGCTGGGTCTTGCAAGGGATGGGGCCTTGATCCAGTGGGAGGTGTCCCAGCCCATGGCAGGGGGTTGGAACTGGATGATCTTTAAGGTCCCTTCCAACCCAACCCATTCTCTGATTCTATGACAGCAAGCACCTCTGACCATGCGTCTCCTCTGAGCTTCCACATCTCAGCCCTTTCCCCTGTGCCAGGAGAGGAGGGATGCGGGGCAGCCCCCTTCACCCTTTCCAGTGCCGTGGTAGGATGTGGCTGGGGCCAAGTAATGGGAAGCAGAAACCTTTCTGCAGGATTCTCCCCAGGGACAAAGCACATTACCCGGCTCAGGAGCCATGACTCACGCCCCTGACCTGGGAGCGGGATGCTGTGAGCCTTGGCTGAGGGCACTGGGGTGGTAGCAGGGCTTTGGGGCTGTGCTGGCTGGAGCACACTGAGGAAAGGGTGAGGACAGAGGAGCTGCGTCACTCCCCAAGCCATTGTTTAACACAGTGGTCTTGGAGTGGCTGGGAACCACTCGGAGAGGACCCTGCTCCAGCACTGCCCTTGCTTGTCAGCACAGACCAAGAATGGAATGGCCAGCAAGCCAGGATGCACCCACCTTCAGCCCCAATCTACCACGGTGCGGTTGATCCCTGCGTCCCTCAGCCTTTGCAACAGCTGAGGTGGGATCTCTCCCATCCTGTGAGGGCGGGTGGGATATGGTCCACACACCCATTGCCCGCAACACTGGAAGGGGAGTTGATTCCACCAGCTGCCAAGGGCGATCATTAGTTATTCACCAAAGAAAAATAGTGCTGGGTCCTGCACTTGGGACAAAACAACCCTGAGCAATCATACAGGCTTGGGGAAGAGTGAATGGAAAGCTGCCTAATGGAGAAGGACCTGGGGGTGTTGGTTGACAGCAACTGAGCATGAGCCAGCAGTGTGCCCAGGTGGCCAAGAGGGCCAATGGCATCTTGTCGTATCAGAAACAGCTTGACCAGCAGGTCCAGGGAGTGGTTGTGCCCCTGTACTCAGCACTGGTGAGGCCGCACCTCAAATGTTGTGTTCAGTTTTGGGCCCCTCTCTACAAGAAGGACACAGAGATGCTGGAGTGCGTCCAGAGAAGAGCAACAAAGCTGGTGAAGGGGCTGTAAAACAACTGTTATGAGAGACAATTGAGGGAGCTGGGGTTGCTGCGTCTGGACAAAGGGAGGCTGAGGACAGAACTTGTTCCACTGCCTCACCACCCTCAGCATGAAAAGGTTCTTCCTAATGTCTAATCTAAATCTTCCCACTTCCAATTTAAAGCTATGCCCCCTCATCCTGTCACTACATCCCCAGGTTTCCTGTTATGCCCCTTCAGATATGGAAAGGCTGCTATAAGGTCTCCTTGGAGACTCCTTTTCTTCAGGCTGAACAAAGAAAATGTCCCTGCCCGTGGTCAGGGGGTTGGAACTGGATGACCTTTAACATCCCTTCCAACCCAAACCATTTGATGGTTTTATGATCCTTCCTGTCATGACACCTGGGGTGGCACATAGGCCGCCCTGCTGGTGCCAAGAGCAAGGGTCTTACACCAAGGCATTGGGGTTAAGCACCAGGGGGAGGGAAGCCAGACACTGGAGTGGGGATCCTGCAGCTTAAATTCCTTCCTCGTTCTCAGCCCCCAAATGGCAGCTGACCCCATCACAGCTGGGACCCACACCAAGGCCACAAAACAACAGCCCCACCACCATGGGAAGTCCTGCATCCCTAAGGAGAGGACTTGGAACCCAGCAGCTGAACTGGATGCAGAGAGAGCACCAGAGGCAAGTAATTCATGGCAGAGACGGGAGGATGGGGTTTTGTTTCATGAACACAGGCTGGAAGGCAGAGGGAGGGGCTGTTTCCTACCTCACTGCATGGCCCTGTCCCACGTGGGGTCTCTAGAGAGCAGACGTGGGGGCAGAATCCCTTCCCTTGCCCTGCTGGCCATGCTGCTTTGGACACAGCCCAGGATACAGTTGGCCTTTTGGGCTGTGAGCCCACATTGCTGGCTCAAGACAGCCTGAAGTTCCAAGCAGCTGCTGTCTCTGAAGCTGCATTATTTCTAGAAGCCAACACTGCCATCCCTTGGTTTGAATAGCACAGTATCTCAAATTCCAAGAGGCCCATAAGGATCATGGAGTCCAACTCCCCACTCCTCACAGGACCACCTAAAGCTAAACCATATGTCTAAGAGCATCATCCAGATGCTCCTGGAACTCCGATATGTTTGGTGCCATTACAACCTCCCTGGGGAGGCTGCTCCAGTGACCAATCACCCTCTCAGTGAAGAACCTTTTCCTAATGCCCAGTCTGAACTTCCCCTCATGCTGCTTGGCAACACCACCAACCTAGATGAACCATTGTCTTCATCATCATTTGGTTCTGCTTGCAGAGCCCCGTTCTTGTTACGCAAGGGCACCTGGGAAGTTGGGAAAGTCAAGGATCACACACAGAATCACTAGGTTGGGAAGGACCCACTGGGTCACCGAGTCCAACCATTCCTATCAATCACTAAACCATGTCCCTTATCACCTTATCCACCCATCTCTTAAACATCTCCAGGGAAGGTGAATCAACCACCTCCCTGGGAAGCCTGTTCCACTGCCCAATGACCCTTCCTATGAAATTTTTTTTTCCTAATGTCCAGCCTGAACCTCCCCTGGCGGAGCTTGAGGCCATTCCCTCTCATCCTGTCCCCTGTCATTTGGGAGAAGAGGCCAGCAACCTCCTCTCTACAACTGCCTGAAAGGTAGACATGACACCAAGCTGAGTGGTGCAGTTGTCATGCCCGAAAGACAGCAGGTCATTCAGAGGATCTGTTGTCCCTGACAACTGGGAAGTCCTACACAGTGCATCCACTCATAGGTGAGGACTCCAGAGTTACTCCAAGATTGTCCAGCTTTTATATTGTCAAATAAAAAATTAACATCATCCTAAAACCACAGAATCTCTGGTCTCAGACAACCTGTTGTTCCCTTCTTAGAGCCTGACCAAGGCCCAGGAAGGTAGGTAAAGAGAAGTGAGATATTCCAGAGAAGAGCTATGAAGCTGGTGAAGGGGCTGGTGAACAGGCCTTATGAGGAATGGCTGAGAAGGCTGGGGGTGTTTAGCCTGGAGAAGAGGAGGATGAGGGGAGACCTCATTGCTCTCTACAAATACCTGAAAGGAGGTCGTAGAGAGGAGGGAGTCTTTTTTTTGGCGTCTTTTCCAAAGTGACAGGGGACAGGACAAGAGGGAATGGCCTCAAGCTCCGCCAGGGGAGATTTAGGCTGGACATTAGGAAAAAATTTTCATAGAAAGGGTCATTGGGCAGTGGAACAGGCTGCCCAGGGAGGTGGTTGAGTCACCTTCCCTGGAGGTGTTTAAGGCACGGGTAGACAAGGTCCTGAGGGACATGGTTTAGTGTTTGATAGGAATGGTTGGACTCAATGATCCAGTGGGTCTCTTCCAACCTGGTTGTTCTATGATTCTATGATCTCTTATCCTCGAACTCAGAGGGCTGTTGAGGCGCAGCGTTCCTGCACAGTGCTGCTCTTTTCATGCTCCTGCTGAGGGGTCAGCCAGCGTGTTGATGGCCCATCAAAATTTTGATCACGTGCAGTCCGTGAGCTCAGCAATTGTTGCTCCTTTTCCCATCCTATGTAAGCTGGAGAAGCTACAATGAAGGTGACACAGCCCAGTTCTACTGCTAATGTGACTATGACAGATTTCCTCACACTCTATGTACTACAAAACCAGCACAATTCTACTGATAACAGCAACATGAGAAGATACAAATTAAACCACACGTGTGGCATTGCAACACGAATCATCCAGGGGTCACCCATTTTGTTTTAGACCCATAGACCAGGCCCTGACACCTCAACGTTACCAGCAAAGCTGGTTTTAGAAAGAATATGTAGGGAGAAAACCCCAGGCAATTACTCTCTGCAACACATTGACAGGAGCAAATCAGTGTTAAAAAACATCCTTCTCATATTGTGTACAATACACAGGAAAAATGAACAAAGAAAGAGAACCCAGAGTATCCATATAGTGTTTAATAATCTTAAATTAAAAAAAGAACAAAACTAAAAAGGTAAAATTTCAGTTACCAACACATGATAAAACTTCTCTTCAGGGCATTGAAAGAGTCACAAATATAAAAGGACTATATTCCCGGTGGTCTCCACTTCTATTAGGCCTGCACTGGTTTCTACTTCTTAACAAAAGCAGCAGCACTTTTCTTCCTTCTATTTACAGTACTTTAAATATTGCATCCCACTTTGCTCAGCTCTGACACAAACAAAACCATTCTGCATCAACTTATTGTTTTACCTGGAGATCATCATCATCAACGAACAAACAATGTACATGAGGGAGCGCTGCTCAAGACAATCCCCTCGAACGCAATCCAACGACACTCACTTCAGTAATTAAGGAGGAACTTGAGGGCTTTGCAGGACTTAAAAATTAAGCAGGTTGCACATGAAATAACAGCAGTTAGTCCCATCACGGAAATGGTGACTGAAGGGAGAAGAGGTAGAGGTCTGTTTGCACAGGGACTAAGAAACGGTTTCCAAAAGCAAGTGAAATGTAGGCACTGTAAGGTCCTACGCCTGGGTCTGGGTCTGGGCAATCCACAGTTTCAGTACAGGATGAGGGATGATGTGATAGAGCAGCCCTGAGAAGGACTTGTGCTGGCTGATGAGAAGCTCTGTGTGAGCCAGCAAAGTGTGCTCGCAGAAGGCTAATCAGAGAAGAGCAATGAAGCTGGTGAAGAGGCTGGAGAACAGGCCTTATGAGGAACAGCTGAGAGAGCTGGGGGTGTTTAGCCTGGAGGAGGTTGAGAGGAGACCTCATTGCTCTCTACAACTGCCTGAAAGGAGGTTGTAGAGAGGAGGGTGCTGGCCTCTTCTCCAAAGTGACAGGGGACAGGACAAGAGGGAATGGCCTCAAGCTCTGCCAGGGGAGATTTAGGCTGGACATTAGGAAAAAAAATTTTCACACAAAGGGTCATTGGACACTGGCAGAGGCTACCCAGGGAGGTGGTTGATTCACCTTCCCTGGAGGTGTTTAAGGCACGGGTGGACAAGGTGCTGAGGGACATGGTTTAGTGTTTGATGGGAATGGTTGGACTCGATGATCCAGTGGGTCTCTTCCAACCTGGTTGTTCTATGATTCTATGTCCCAGGCTGCATCAATAAAAGTGTGGCCAGCAGGGTGAGGGAGGTGATTCACCCCCTTTACTCCCCTCTCATGAGACCCCACCTGGAGTGTTCAGTTCTGAAATCCCCAGCATTAGGAGATGGTACTGTTGGAATGGGTCCAGAGGAGGGCTATGAAGATGATCAGAGGGCTGGAACTCCTCGCACATGAGGACAGGTTGAGAATTGAGGTTGTTAAGCCTAGAGAACAGAAGGCTCTAGGGAGACGTAAAAGCATCCTTTCAGCCTAAAGGGGGCCCAGAAGAAAGGTGGGGAACAACCTTTTCCAAGGGCATGGAGAGAGGAAAAGAGGGAATGGTTTTAAAATGGAAGGGAAAATACTTCCTAATTTGACATTAGGAAGAAATTCTTCATGATGAAGGTGGCAAGACACTGGCAGAGGTTGCCCAGAGAAGTCATGCATGCTCCCTCCCTGGTGGTGTTCAAGGCCAGGTTGGATGAGGCCTTGAGCAGCCTGGTCTGGAGGGAGGGGTCCCTGCTCATGGCAGGGGTGTTGGAATTGGATGGGCTTTAAGGCCCCTCTCAACCCAAACCATTCTACATAGGGAAATTAATTTATTTAAGTGCTTCAGATATAAAAAAACAACAACCACCATTTTCAAAACTGATCACGAATGCCAACTGCTGTGCACTGTTCTTAAAAGAAAAAGAAGTTTACAAAGTAAAACAGTCATTAAGAATACCCAAGTATCTTGTTGCAGCACCAGGGAGCTTTCAGTGCTACCAGTGAGAGCCTGTGTCTACACTCTCAATAATACAGCACCATAAATACACCCATGGGGATAACACAGNCCAGGGAGCTTTCAGTGCTACCAGGGAGAGCCTGTGTCTACTCTCAAAAATACATCCCTGGGATAACACACAGCCTTCCCAGCTAAATCTAGCTGCTAGGTCAGAAAGATCCTCAGCATTTACAGTAACTCCAAGAAATGCAGCTAGTTTCTACTTTTCACTGCCCATTTCCAGAGAGAATTCCAGCCATGAAAGGCTGTAAAGAGTATCGAGTACTGCAATATCATGTCCCATTTCTTAAGGCAATCCATGCACTGCCTGGGAGTGGTTGGACTCGATGATCCAGTGGGTCTCTTCCAACCCGGTGATTCTGTGATTCTGTGAAAGAGCTCCAGTAGAATTTTGGTATCAGAAATGGTGTGGCCAGCAGGAGTGAAGTGATTGTGACCCTGTGTTCAACACTGGTGAGGCCACACCTCAAACTCTGTGTTCAGTTGTGGGCCCCTCACTACAAGAAAGACACTGAGGTGCTGGAGCATGTCCAGAGGATGGCAATGAGGCTGATGAAGGGTCTGGAGAACAAACCTTAGGAGGAGTGGCTGAGGGAATGGAGATTGTTTAGCCTGGAGAGAAGAAGGCTGAAGAAAAACATTATTGCCCTCTACAACTCCCTGAGAGGAGGTTGCAGTGAGGTGGGTTTAGGTCTCTTCTCACAGGTAACAAGTGATAGGACAAGAAGAAATGGCCTCAAGTTGTGCCAGGGGAGGTTTACATTGGATATTAAGAAAAATTTCTTCACTGAAAGAGTGGTGAAGCATGGGAAGAAGCTGCCCAGGGAAGTGGTGGAATCTCCTTCCCTGGAGAAGTTCAAAAATCATGTAGAAGTGGCACTTGGGGACATGGTTTAGGGGGCACGGTGGTGTTGGGTCGATGGTTGGACTGGATGATCTCAGAGCTCTTTTCCAACCTTAACAATTCCACGAGTCTATGAATTACTGAGCAGCTTCGGCACTCTCAATGCAATATGCACCACACAACCTGGCCTACAACCCTGACCCCTCATCACAACACATCGTTTAAAGCAGTGACCTCTCTTACCCCCATTTCCATTTCTTGACCAACTGTGCAGGAGCAGGACAAGGTGCAAGAAGAGATTCACTTCCGTTTTGATTTTCTACAACAACGTAGGTATTAAAATAATAAATACAAGAAAATAACACTGGCAGGTGTTTGAAATATATGCAAAATGCTGGAGTAAACACAACCCAAGGTCTTAATTTTCTTCTGGTATAGGTAGACATATCCTGAACAGCTTAACTACCCAGCTTTCCAAATGGCAATCTTCCCTTCTTCCTTTCCAGAGCCGCTGAGGACGTACCTGTCCTCTGCTGAGCATAGTGCCTTTACTGTATCAGCATGTCCAACCAACTCTTTCTCTACAGTCTTCTTCTCAGCACTGATCACATAGATCTTCCCTTTGCTTTTGCCTTGCGATCTTCCACTGCTGCCAACCCACATCTGGAGGAAAAAGAAAAACAAAACAACAATCATTTTCACCACTTCATGTTTCGATCTGGTATACAGCCAAGGAGTTTTACATGCCACATTGATACAGTAAAGGTTCTTCTCTTGCTAAGCTGAAAGAGACCACCAGGTCTACTAAACCATGTTCCCAAGTGCCACATCCACACATTTTCTGAACACCTTTAGGGACAGAGACTCCACCACTTCCCTGGGCAGCCTCTTCCAATGCTTCATCGCCATTTTGGCAGAGAAAATTTCCTAACAGACAATCTAAACCTCCCCTGGCACAAAGTGAGGCCATTTCCTCTCATCCTATCACTTGTCACATGGGAGAAGAGACCAGCACCCACCTAGCTAGAACATCCTTTCGGGCAGTTGTAGGGAGTGATGATGTCTCCCTCCAGCCTAAACAACCCCAGTTCCCTCAGCCACTCCTCATAACTCCTATGCTCCAGCCCCTTCCCCAGCTTTGTTGCCTTTCTCTGGACACACTCCAGCACCTCTGTGTCCTCCTTGTAGTGAGGGGCCCAAAACTGGACACAGTATTCGAGGTGTGGCCTCACCAGCACCAAGTAGAGAGACATGACTTCAAAGCAGAATCAATGTCTACAAACACCCAGCCCAGAAGCTAACAACAGCCCACAAAAGCTCCAAACAAACAAAAATTTACTAAAAAATTCCACAACAGGTGAAAACAGTCCAAGTGTTTCTCACCTGATTTTTAACTCTTATCATACAAGTGATCTCAGAGCAATCTTGAAGATGAATCTTCTGAGGCGCACTTGAAAAGTCTTTGGTGTTCCAAATATACAGGTCACTGCTCCCTGAATAAGACGCCCACACTTCATCTCTCTAAAGCACAGAAAGACACATTCAGTGCGAACACTGGTGACAGGAGGTACATTGTGATAACTAATTATAGCTTGTTATGCCACACAGTCATGCTTCCTTTAGACACTATTGACAGTTTAAATGGAATACCTCAGGGAAGAGCTGGAAGCAGAGGAAATAGGAACACACATCCCTCAGGTGATGCTCAATTTTCATCTGTAGTTGAAATTCATGAGTTGATGCTACAAGTATGCAACTTCCCGTACCTTCAATATTAAAGATAAAGAGTTAGTAACTAAAGTGCCTACTTCCTCCACCTCTATCAACAGAATAAAAAGACAAAATAGAATCATAGAATGGTTTGGGGTGGAAGGGACCTTAAAGATCATCCAGCTCCAACCCCTCTGCCATAGGCAGGGCCACCTCCCACTAGATCAGGCTGCTCAAGGCCTCATCCAACCTGGCTTTGAATACTTCCAGGGAGACGGCATCCACAACTTCCCTGGGCAACCTGTGCCAGTGCTTCACTTCCAGTGTCTGAGTGGCCTTATCTACAAAGGTAGCTTAAAGAGATGGAGAGTGTACACATAAACCTGCAACTGAGATTAAGGTACTGTTCTGCCTAATGAGACAGTGTGTTACGTGAAGATGTGATTTTCTTCTTTTCATTATATGAGGAGTGAACTTACAGCACCAGAGCTGGTCATTATGAAGCTTGATAGAAGTGAGATTTTGGCAGGGCAGCTGAAAGATGCGGTTAACTTTCAGAGTGCTGATGTTCCAAGCAATCACTGTTCCATCTAGACTGCTCGAGTATGCTTCACTGTTAGTATAGATTAAAAAAACAACAATAACATAGCGTACATTCATGTTCAGAACAGACTGCATGCACACAAGAGACTTACTTGCAAAATAACCACTTATACAGTAACCCAAATTAATATTCTTCATTTCACAGACCAGATGAATAACACACAGTAATGAATTCCAACAGAAAACAGACTGAAGTCCAGAAGGTTTCAATGTCAGATATCATCATTACTTTAATAGCAACTAATTAGACTGGTTCAACTCTTTTAAACTGGGTGACCAGTCTGAGGTAGGAGCACCCTGTGCCCACCATAATGCCTATGGAAGCATCTAAATGTCTTTTCTCCCCTCACTATATTCTAGGTAGCTGGTTCTAGACAGCTGAAAGTGCATTTAAGCAACCAACCAGCTCAGGGTTGCAGCCAGTCATCCAGCTTTTCAGCTGCTTATGTCTCCCACTGGAACCAAAATATTCTAGTACAGGTACGTTTTTCTTCTTCTTAAGATTATACTTTACAAACTCTGCATCACTGGAAACAGCACAGGCTAATTCAGAGCTCTACGTGAACCCAAGCACACACAACATCACGCATGAGGAGTCAAGTTCAAAAAAGACTTTCCCTATAATTCATCTGAACATGCTTGCCTGTAGGGTTTTCTCTCCTTTTCTCTCACATTAGGACAATAATAGTTCAAAATTGGTTTTGTTTTGCTACTGCACCTGGGAAATTCTTCCTGAAACCCAGTTACAGCTGCTGCACCACTTTCAGAGCTACACTGATGTCTGGTCTGGCCTGCAAGTTGCTCCTCCCATGGGAAAATAGCGGGTTAAGGCCTCCAGCCAACACTTTTTCCAGTATTACAGGAAGATGAGAAGTGTTTTGCCTGAACTAAACAATAAATGTATTATTTCTTTTACAAACAAGCAAGAAAAATCCAGATGCATGCATTAAACATCTCTGTAATGATGTGCTTAATGCAAAAATGAAGTGAGGGGAGGTTCAGGCTGGACATCAGAAAAAAAAATTTCAAAGAAAGGGTCACTGGGCACTGGAACAGGCTGCCCAGGGAGGTGGTTGAGTCACCTTCCCTGGAGGTATTTAAGAGACAGGTGGATGAGGTGCTGAGGGGCATGGTTTAGTGATTGACAGGAATGGTTGGACTCAATGATCCAGTGGGTCTTTTCCAACCTAGTGATTCTGTGATTCTGTGTGGTCTTTAAACTGCATCTTTACTTATTCATCATTGCCAATTCCTGGCTGCTCTCATCCTCGTCCAAAAAAGCATTCCTTTATCCTCTTTGTTCCGAAGTACATAATGTTCTTTCTTCAAAAAGGAAGTTCTTAGTTTATCATACACACTAAGGGAGCTATAAAAATGGGCTAAATGAAGGCCTTCATTAGCGGGGTAAGCCCCCCAGTTTAAAACAACAAACTGCTTCCAACATCTAGGAAAATCAGCTACCGGCTTCCAATACGGGCTCCTTGAGCACAAGTTAAGTTTCTTGCCTTTGTTTCAGTCAAATAATTAAATCACAATACTGTATCATCTGGATCTTTTAGTCCTCTGCTCACTGTGGACCAGATTCCCTAGGATGGTGAATAATATTCTATCTACATAAAACAGCTTTCTATTTAACCACAGGAAGATCCTCCACATGGCCATGAATCTCCTGGTGGTAGAGATGTCCTACAAATTTGCCTGTGTATGTATTTTTAAGAAGAAAACATTGCAATTAAACATACCTGGGCATTCCATTCTTCTTCTCCACAATGATGTCTGTAACATCAGAACGATGATCATTCAGTTGCTTATTACAAGACATACTGTGGGTGTTGATTATATAAATAATAGAGTCTTGAGAACCAATCCACACTTGACTCTGTTCTACCATGATCATACAAGTCTGGGAAGAAAAAGCAGGATTAAATAAATCTAGAAGAAAAATCACGGTAATAAAACATGGAAAAGGCCATTTTGAGATGCTGCAGTTTTCTGGTGATTAAAGCAACCCATCAAAGCTCTGCGATAAAGTACTTTATGCTTTGCTTTATAAATAGGGAGAAAGGACAGAGCTCTTTGCTGAGCTTATCCTTCAGTAAATAGGATTAATAATGTATCTTGGTAACTGACTCAAAGCTGTGTTTCCTGGCCCAAAAAAAGAGTACAAGTTACAACAGGAATCCACAGAAGTTGGTGTATTTATCACTTCTGGATTGGAAGATTTAACAACGCCAGGTGCAGGGTCCTGCAGCTGAGACACAACAACCATGCAGTGCTACAGGCTTGGGGAAGAGTGGCTGGAAAGTTACATGGCAGAGAAAGACCTCAGGGTGTTGGTTGACAGTAGCTGAACATGAGCCAGCAGTGTACCCAGGTGGCCAAGAAGGCCAATGGCATCTTGGCTTGTATCAGAAACGGCATGGCCAGTAGGACCAGGAAGGTGATTCTCCCCCTGTACTCTGCACCTCAAATCCTGTGTTCAGTTTTGGGCCCCGCACTACAAGAAAAACATTAAGGTCCTTGAGCGTGTCCAGAGAAGGACAGTGAAGCTGATGAAGGGGCTGGAGAAAAGTCTTATGAGGAGTGTCTGAGGGAACTGGAGATGTTCAGCCTGGAGAAGAGCAGGGTGAGGGGAGACCTTATTTCTCTCTACAACTACCTGAAAGGAGGTTGCAGAGAGGTGTGTATTGGTCCCTTCTCTCAAGTGACAAGCAACAGGATGACAGGAAACGGCCTTAAGCTGAGTCAGGGAAAGTTTAGATTGGTCATTAGGAAAAAATTCTTCACAGAAAGAGTTATCAAGCACTCAAAGAGGCTACATAGGGAGGTGGTTGAGTCACCATCCATGGAGATGTTTAAAAGATGGGTAGATGAGGTGCTGGGGCCATGATTTAGCAGTAGACAGGTATGCTTGGAGTTGATGATCAAAAAGGTCGTTTCCAACCTAATGATTCCATGATTCTAACCATCTGATACAAACATGCTTCATCTTCAGTTAGAGGGAGTGTCTAAGAAAATACTGTCTTCTCCTCTACTGTCTACGGAATGTCCTTCCTTCATTCAGAATATCTTCATTTCTCTCCCTCCTGAGTCTCACCAGTTCCGAACTTTTCATAGTTCCTTCTCTTTTCCAGTTCCTTCTCTTTTCATAGAATCACAGCACAGTTTGGGTTGGAAGGGACCTTAAAGATCATCCAGCTTCAACCATCCTGCCATAGACAGAGACACGTCCCACTAGAACAGGCTGCTCAAAGCCTGGTCTTGAACATCTCCAGGGATTGGGCAGCCAGAACTTCTCTGGGCCATCTGGGCCAGTGCCCTACCACCCTCACAAGAAAAAAATTCTTTCTAACATCTCATCTGTATCTCCCCTCTTTTTGCTTTAAACTGTTTCCCCTCATTCTTTCCCTGCACACCCTGACAAAAAGCATCCCCCCCAAGCTTTCCACAGCAACGTTTCTTAGCTTTCACAGATCTAATACATCCTATCCCATCTCCTGCCTGTTCTCTCTACTGCATGTTTTTCACTCAGTCTGCAGTTGAAAGTCTGCAGTCTGAAAGTTCAGCCCTTTCATTGCGACTGATATTCCTTTTAGGAGGTCTTTCAGAAACAACCTGCTGGGTAATGGTTTTAAGCTGAGAGAGGGGAGATTTATATTAGATATTAGGAAGAAGTTTTTTACTGTGAGGATGGTGAGGCACTGGCATAGGTTGCCCAGGCAAGCTGTGGACGGAGGTGTTGAAGGCCAGGTTGGATGGGGCCTTGAGCAGCCTTGTCTAGTGGCAGGTGTTACCCTGCCCTTGGCAGGGGGGTTAGAACTGGATGATCTTGGACATCCCTTCCGACTCAAACAATTCTATGAGTCTACAAGTCACCTTCTTTTTCTCTTTCAGTATCACCCCCCTGGTTTCCTGACACCTTTCCCCAGTTTCCAGTTCTTCTGCACAGCAGACTTTTCCACTATTCTTAGAGCTTCCCTTCTAGTCTTCTCTTTATATTGATTCTCTCATTCCTTCTCGATTATTTCAAACCTGCTTTCCTGCCCCAAGGACCCAGTCCATTTGCCTAGCAAGCCCCCCCAATATCCAATCCATCACTTCTCACCAGCTAACATGTTTCATTAGGCGTTCATTTTCTCTCCTTTCCTGTTTTCTCAAAAATCTTCATTTCTCCAAGTTAACTGAAGCTCAAACAACTCAAATGTCTTTCTACAACTTTTAAAGAATAATAATGATTCAGGGTCATAGAATAATAGAATTGTTTGTTTGGAAAAGACCTTTAAGATCACTGAGTCCAACCATAACAGTCCACTATGTCCTGAGTGCCTCATCTACTCGTCTTTTAAATATCTCCAGGGAGGGTGACTCAACCACCTCCCTGGGCAGCCGCTCCCAGTGCCTGAGAACCCCTTCAGTGAAGAAATTTTTCCTATTGTCTAATCTGAACCTCCCCTGGTGCAACTTAACATCATTCTCTCTCATCCTTTCACCTGTCACTCAGGAGAAGAGACCAACATACACCTCGCAACAACCTTTCAGGCAGTTGTAGACAGTGATAAGGTCTCCCCTCAGCCTCCTTTTCTCCAGGCTCAATAACCTCAGTTCCCTCAGCTGCTCCTCATAAGACCTGTTCTCCAGCCCCTTCACCAGCTTTGTTGCCCTTCCCTTTGGACAAGCTCCAGTGCCAAAATGTCCTTCTTGTAGTGAGGGGCCCAAACCCACAGGATTTGAGGTGTGGCCTCACTATGTCATGCAGCTATAGCAACAGAAACACCAAGCTAAAGCAGCCGTTGGGATGTTTGTGTGTGTCAGTCTTACCAGTTTAGAGCGCCCCATTTTGAAGCAGTGCTGCTGAATAGACCAGGAAGATGCATCAAAGACCACCACTTTCCCCTCATTTAATGCACACCATAGTTTTGGGTGAGCATTGCCAGGTCTTTCTGAAGGGTCAAGGTGTCCTAGAAATGATGCAGAGAAGATAAGAGATAAAAGAAAATAAACCACTTCTGGAGATGCACGGGAAAACCATTATTAGGCAGAACAGTTTTCTGATGAAACACATTAGAGTTCTGAAACTTCATATCACCAGTTAAAGAAAGACACCATTTTCACAGTGAATTTGTGCTCCATTTCATCTATTTGATGACCAGACCTGATGATTTAAACTTACACATCAAAGTCATTCAGAGCAGAGATGATTTTTGTCACTGATGGCTAAATACTTCACTAAGTGGGATTACAAGAAGGCTTTTGAGCCCTTTAAAACAGAGCTAACAAATCCACTCATTTTGTCTGTGCCATCAAAGCTCCACTCACTAGCCCCACATTACTAAGGAAGAAAAGCACCACTGAACCCCCATCACCCACCCACCCACCTAGAGTTGCTCCTGACCATTTTAATTTTGGAATTCCACTATGAGTTACAAATGAATATAAGGCCAAGTGCAAGGTTCTACACCAGGGTCAGGGCAATCTGTGGTTTCGATACAGGATTTGGGATGACGTGATTGAGACCAGCCCTGCAGAGAAGTACTTGGAGATGCTCATTGATGAGAAACTCGACATGAGCCAGCAGTGTACGCTCACAGCCCAGAAGGCCAGCTGTATCCTAGGCTGCATCAAAAAGCTGAGGGAGGGGATTCTGCCCCTCTACTCTGCTCTCATGAGACACCCCACCTGGAGAATTGTGTCCAGTTCCAGAATCCTCAACGTAAGAAGGAGACGGAACTGTTGGAATGGGTCCAGAGGAGGCCATGAAGATGTTCTGAGGGCTGGAGCACCTCTGCTATAAGGACACAATGAGAGAGCTGGAGTTGCTCAGCCTGGAGAAGAGAAGGCTCCAAGGAGACCTTCTAGAGGTCTTCCAGTACCGGAAGAGGCTACAGGAAAGACAAGGAGGGACTTTTCACAAGGCCATGTAGTGACAGGACAAGAGGGAATGGCTTCAAATTCGAAGGTGGAAGATTTAGATTAAACATTAGGAAGAAATTCTTCACAATAAGAGCAGTGAGGCATTGGAACAGGTTGCTCAGTGAAGTTATGGATGCCCCCTTCCTGGAGATGTTCAAGGCCAGGCTGGATGGGGCTTTGAGCATCCTGATCCAGGTTGGATCAGGGGTGGAACTGGATGATCTTTAAGGCCCCTTCCAACCCAAACCATTCTGTGATTCTATGATTCAAGGAAATTGATAATGCTTTCTTGAGGGATGGGTTTCTATGTGGTGATTAGTACATTAGTTCACATATTACAAAATCAAAAGTGTTGGGAATATAATACAATGGATATTGATCAGTGGATGAGTATCATTCATGTCCCCTTCTCAATAAATGAGGCAGAAGTCTTAATGGGATATGGGCACATTAACACATAATTGGAGCTTATAAGGCAAATACACACAGGAAGACAAATGAGGCTGTGAAAGCTATGCCTTCGAGTACCTTAATATGCAATATTAGTGTTCTTTTTTAATGATTTTCTGATTTATTATTCAACACACAACCAATGCATGTCAGAATGTGAGCAAAATCAGGCAATTGTAATGCCCAGTGTTAAGAGATAAAACGCTTTATAGGAGAATTAAAGCTGGGCTAACACAAAGCAAGCAATACATCACCTTACCTGGCGTATAAAGCAAGACATCTATTGCCTGTGGAAACGTCTCACCAGCTGAGGGGTTGATCTTGTGCTTTAATGTCTCTGAAGTTGTTTTGGGGATCATCATAGGCACTAAAAGAGATATTTACAAGGTCACAAAGTACACACTTCTGCCTGAAATAGATTTCTAATTCTTAGGAAACTATAATTCTGCTCCATTTATTCAGTTCTCACTTTTCTTTCCCTCTGGCCTTAGCTGAGAAGGCTAGCCCAAATACAATTGGTATGCATGCTGGTAGCAGGAGCGCGCACACAACATCCAAGAAGCCAAAACAACCAAAATAGAACAGCAGCCAACAGAGACAGACAAACCAAAATTCTGATGCACAGACATAAAAAATACCTCCCCCAAAGCCTTCTATTAATACTATTTAACAAACTACATCTGTGGAAGCGCAAACAAGAATAGCATCTTCTTCTTTTTCTACAGCTTATCAGTTTGAAAACCAGAGCGCAAACAGAAAGAGCAGAGACAGATGATGCAAGAGCAGTAGGCTTTGTAGCGCTGCTATGTCACTGACCTTCATTTTTCATCCTGTCAAAATAAGATAGCTTAGAGGCTGCATAGATGGTTTTGGAGGATTGCAGGGCACCAACCACAGCATCCATCAGGAGAACGTTTGTCAGTGCTTGCTGAATATACTGAGGATCCTAAAAACAAAAGCCTTATTGTAGTTTCTCTATCTGTGGCCAGTTTGGGGTTTTTTTTCGCCAGTGGGACAAAACTCTACGCATATTTTGAAGAAACATGGGGAAAATTTTCATAGACTCATAGAATGGTTTGGGTTGGAAGACACCTTAATATCATCCAGTTCCAATCCCCCTGCCATGGGCAGGGACACCTCCCAGTAGACCAGACTGCTCAAGGCCCCATCCTACCTGACCCTGAACACTTCCAGGGATGGGGCATCCACAACTTCCCTGGGCAACTACAGCCAATGCCTCATCATCCTCGTCATGAAGAATTTCTTCCTAATGTCTAATCTAAATCTTCCCTCTTCCAATTTAAAGCCATTTCCCTGGCTTTAAGAAGTCCTTACGCTTGGAAGAAGTCCTTATCCAGCTTTCTTGGGGCCTCCCTCAGATACTGGAAAGCCTCTATAACGTCTCCCCGCAGTCTTCTCTTACCCATGTTGAACAACCCCAACTCTCTCAGCCTATGCTTGTACAGCCTGTTGATTATTTTCATCGCTTCCTCTGGACTCATTCCAACAGTTCCATACCCTTCTTATGTATTTTCTGCTAGTTAGGATTACTATTCTCATATGTTGTACATTTCAGAAACTATTTTACAGAACTGGTGACTAAATTAAAAGCTCCCTGCCAATGGATGAGAAAAAATATCTTAAAACTTTTATATGTGATTTCTCTTCTTTTATATTGCTATTTCTAAATATAATAAATACATAAAAATAAAAGTCTGTTACTTAGCTACTGTTTGCTGAAGCCTAGAAATTCTATGGTTAATGCATCAATTATTTAGAACAGAGACAGACAGCACATGCTTCATATTTATTTGGTTAAGAAGTCCCATATTTATACCTTGTGGTCATCTGCCATTTTCTTTCCAGCCCACATTTCCTTCACTATGAGGTACCAGAGATCACATTCATTTTTCAGATTGGCTTCAAAGACTTCTTTTTTAGACAATGTTTTAATCCTCAGAGTAGGTATTCTCAGAAGAAGGAAAGCTACAGTCGTGCTCTTCACATCCTGGAAATGTAAGGAAACAAAGAAAGCAAGGAAGACACATCATGCAATCGCAGATCAGCTGCAGTAATCATCCTACAGGGCAAGTTTCTGTATTTATCATAGAATCATTTGGTTGGAAAAGACTTTTGAGATCACTGAGTCCAATCATACCTGTCCACTACTAAACCATATTCCTGAGCACTTCAATTACTCATCTTTTAAACAACTCCAGGGATGTTGACTCAACCTTACTCAACCCTGGGCAGCCTCTTCCAGTGCCTGAGAACACTTTCAAACACACAGAATCACCAGGTTGGAAAAGACCCACAGGATCATGGAGTCCTTGCTACGCAGTGGGTACAAGCTGGCTTGCTGACACCACAGTCAGACAAGCATGCTTAATGCTCATGCTATTAAACTTCTCTAGCTCTATAACCCATGTGCTGTGCTTTACACTTTTCTGTACATCTAAAGCCATGAACTCTAGGTTTTTATTCTATGTCATCCTAGCACCTCAAAATCTCATCCTACCCAGCTTTGACACCACCAGGATGGGGGCATCCAGAACTTCCTTGGGCAATCTGTGCCAGTGCCTCACCACCCTCGCAGGAAAAAAATTCTTCCTAATATCTAATCTAAATCTCCCATCTTTCAGTTTAAAACCAGTCCTTCTCATCCTACTCCTGCACTCTCTGACAAAGAGCCCCTCCTCAGCTTTCCTGCAGATCCCCTTCAGCTACTGGAAGGCTGCTATAATGTCTCCCTGGCACCTTCTCTTCTCCAGGCTGAATAACCCCAGTATCCTCAGCCTGTCCTCATAGCAGAGGTGGTCCAGCCTTTGGATCACCTCTGTGGCCTCCTCTGGACTCACTCTAACAGATCCATGTAGTTCCTGTGCTGAGGACTCCAGAGCTGAACACTAGGCTCCAGGTGAGGTCTCATGACAGCAGAGCAGAAGGACAGAATCACATCCCTTATCCCACTGGTCACACTGCTTTTGATGCAGAGCAGGATCCAGCTGGCTTCCTGGGCTGCAAGCACACATTGCCAGTTCATGTTGAGCTTCTCACCACCCAGTACCCACAAGTCCTCTCCAGAGCTGTTCTCAACCCGTTCTCCATCCAGCCTGCATTTGTGCTTGGGACTGAACAAGAACAAGAAGTTGATTGATGCTCACCTCTATGTCCCTGAAAGCAGCAATCTGGACATAGCCAGGACGTCCTCCTTCAGTCAAAAGGAACAAGCGCTTCTGGGTCAGAGCTATTTTTCCTACACCATAGTTAGTTTTAACTGAGCAAGATAACTTGTAGACACATTCATTTTTATCAAGATGCTCTATTACTGTTGGTGGCAGATTCACCTCTTGAGCTTCTGCTTCAGTTTCTTTCCAGTAGTTGTAGAAATCTCTAAATGTTTCAGGATCAATTTGTTTCTGATGACCTAAAAAAATGTTTAAAACTTGTTTACTGTGAGAAACAATCACACAGATTTGCACAGAAACATCACTTCAAAGATACTAACTTTCAAAATATGCCTCTATGAGCATAATGGGTGAATGAGGTGCAAAAACTACAAAAAAACACCTGGAAAATAGTTAAGAGAGAAAATTTCTTGCCTGACAAAGAAAGATTACTCTGCAGTTAACCTAGGCCATAGGTCCCATGCATCTGGCCTCCTCCATTCCACCTTATTGTACAGAGGGAGGAGGCAAACACTGTGCCAGTCTTGCTTATTTAATTCCATGCTAAAAATCCAGTCAGACGATGGGAAAAGATCTGTACTTCCCTAATGAACTGAATACTTCTCATGACGACTTCCCAGTTCTTTATTGTTTTGAATGTTATTAGATCACATACTAGCTAATCTGGGATAAAAGCAGAAGTTGTAACAGTTAAAGAGTGCAGCTGCAGGTGTTTCAGGTAATTAATTATTCTAAGAATAATAAGTGTTTGGACAGCAGCATCTCAAAACCCATAAATTCTTCTGAGATGTTCACTGCCTCTGGTATCAAAAGTCTTGCTATACAATCACAGAATTGTTTGAGTTGGAAGTGACCTTAAAGACCACCCAGTTCCAACGCCACCACCACGGGCAGGAACATCTGCCACTGGATCGGGTTGCTCAAAATCCTGACCTTGAGCACCTCCAGGGATGAGGCATCTACCACCTCTCTGTGCAACCTGTGCCAGTGCCTCACCACCCTCAGCATGAAGAATTTCTTCCTCATGTCTAATCTATTCCCCTCTCCAGTTCAAAGCCATTCCCTCTTGTCCTATCACTACATGCCCTTGGAAGAAGTCCCTTCCCAGCTTTCCTGTTGCCCCCTTCANTCTTCTTCAAGCAAGAAATTCTCTGAAAAATAAACAGAGCCCCTCTTTTGCTACGCTGCCTATTCAAGAGAAATTTAACTATAGCTACTTGTTAGTTTATTTTTAACAGACTGGCATCTTGCCATATTACCCAGTGGTTTTATAACACAGAGGTATTTTCCATTATCAGCTAGGACAGTCTTGTATTCACTTTACTCATTATCTAAGCCATCAGATCACAAAACTACACCACCTACACAACCCGGAAAAATAAGTCAAGTGCCCAAGTGTAAGTAGATTCCTTCTCTTCATTGTGGATACAAGTATAGACATTTTTGTATGCATTAAATCTGCTCTTCATAATTATCCTCATCTTGGAACTGTTGGAATGCATCCAGAGGAGGCCATGAAGATGATCAGAGGGCAGGATGGAGCACCTTCCATAAGAGGAGAAGCTGAGATAGTTGGAGTTGTTCAGTCTGGAGAACAGAAGGCTCCTGGGAGACCTTATAGTGACCTTACAATATCTGAAGGGGACCTACAGGACAGCTGGGGAGGAACTTTTTCCAAGGGCATGTAGTGATAGGACAAGAGGGAATGGCTTTGAATTTAGAGAGGGAAAGATTTAGATTAGACATGAGGAAGAAATTTTTCATACTGAGGGTGGTGAGGCACTGGCACAGGTTGCCCAGGGAAGTTGTGGATGTCCCACCCCTGGAGGTGTTCAAGGCCAGGTTGGATGGGATTTTGAGCAACCTGATGCAGTGGGAGGTGTCCCTGTCCATGGCTGGAGTGCTGGAACTGGATCTTTAAGGTCCCTTTCCACCCAAACCATTCTATGAAAAGAAATTGTCCATAAAATGACAGGAAGTGTGAGCTTACATCCCTAAAATCCATTAATTGTGAGGTTTTAGAAGTCAAAAAGTGTTTAATAATAATAAAAAATAACAGAAGACAATTTATTTTGATTCATAGAAAAAAAAATAGTTTGAAACTGTCACTGCACCAGGGGTCACTAAAAATGTATCTTCTACTCACCTACTGTCAGGGCATCAAATAACCTATGTATAGTGTCCGTATCTCTGACAATTCCAGACTCCTGGATCCGCTTCACAAAGTCATCCAGTTGCATGTGTGTTTTTGGCAATTCGAAATTTTTGACATGGTCATCGATTTTCATAACTTCTCGTTGTTTTTCCATCACTCGGCTTATCAGCTTCTTGAGCTCAGGTTTGCGGTCTGCTTGAGAACGCTCAGAAGGAGGCAGGATTTCCACAATTTTTCTTACAAGCTCAGTAGGGAAAATCCTTAAGTCTGTTTTATCCAGGTTCTGAAAGTCAGCAAGTGCATTTAGAAGCTTCCCTTGCATCAAGCTAATAAGTCCCCGGAGGTAGAAGTACCTTGCCAGCAACGCAGAGTTATCAGGAGACAAGGTGTTTATAGCTTTGCTGAGGTGGTTGTAGAAGTCTGTATAGTAGGAGTGCACACACTGGAACATCAGAGGAAAGTGAATTTCTGGGATTTTGAACATGCTGACAGGTTTGGAGTGCATTTTCACAGCTGAAAACAAACAAAAAGGACATTGATTAGTGTAAGCAGTAAGTAGAATTGGAGGTATCTTCATAACCAGCCATGGTCTCATGTGTGAAAGTATCTTAATGAACAGCCATGCCCCTGTACTCAGCACTGGTGAAGCTGCACCTTAAATACTGCATTCACTTTGGGGTCCCTCACTATAAGAAAGAC
>WAAB01016968.1:0-20860 GCA_013389865.1 Piaya cayana | reverse complement strand
TTGCTCTCTACAACTATCTGAAGGGAGGTTGTGGAGTGGAGGGAGCTGGCCTCTTCTCCCAAGTGACAGGGGACAGGACAAGAGGGAATGGCCTCAAGCTCCACCAGGGGAGGTTTAGGCTAGAGATTAGGAGGAAGTTTTTCACAGAAAGGGTCATTGAGCACTGGAACAGGCTGCCCAGGGAGGTGGTTGATTTGCCTTCCCTGGAGGTGTTTAAGGCACGGGTGGACGAGGTGCTGAGGGACATGGTTTAGTGTTTGATAGGAATGGTTGGACTCAATGATCCAATGGGTCTCTTCCAGCCTGGTGATTCTATGATTCTATGAACTTCTAACCTCAAAACCAAAAGAAATCTGAAGTACTTTAAAGATTTTTAAGAAGCGACAGGCTTAGATTTACAGACTTTTTTTTTTTTGCTATAGTTACAATCCTTACTGCATATTTCAAATCTACGTATTTCAAATGGCACCTTTAAGAAAGCTTTTAAAACTCCAGATACACCAAGCAGTCACCTTTCTCATTATTATAACGTGGTGCTCCTTGTCTCTGTGGATTAGCAGCATTAATAATCTCGTCCTTGCGCCTCGCCTGTGCTACGTGAATGGCTTCTACAAGGCTCTCCAACGCAGTGGATATGTTCCCATGTACAGGGGTACCACGAAGCCTTTCCATCTTTCCTATTAATGCGAGCACCTGTCAGACACATTGAAAACACAGAACCTGATAAGTATTTATTAGTCTCCATTAAATAAGCAACCACAAAACCAAAAAGAAATGCTGGAATTACAGCCCAAGACAGTTTACCCTGGCTTGTTCTCTTAACTGGTCGACGATCAAACGATCAACGCGTGATGGGTTAGCAGGGAGGCGGGACACGGGGGTGTTATTTGAGCTAGATACACGCTTTCCTGGGAAGTTCCTCGCAAGTTCAGCCTCCGTCTGCAGTGGAAATAAAAAGCCAATGTAAATGTTGAAATTCGTACAATAATAAAATTTATATTTTTTGAGCTGTTTAGAATTGTCAAATACATTAGAAGTAGCCTTCCTATCTTTACTTCTGACCACATTTACAGAAAAATGTTCCCAAGTATGTGCCTAGATGTGCAATCGGATGCTGTAAAAATCAGAGTAAGTCCCTAAATTCAGTTCTACTTCAGTGCCCAAAGTTCATGGCCACATTCAGACCCAAAGCTGTACAACTTCTATAGAATCATAGAAGCTGGAAAAACCCTCTAAGATCAAGTACAACCGCCAGCCCAACACCACTGTGCCTGCAAATCCACGTCCCGAAGTGCCACACATACAAATTCTTTGGATGTCTCCAGGGAAGGAGACTTCACCAGTTCCCTGGGCAGCCTGTGTCAATGCTTCAACACTCAAAAGTAAAGAAATGGTTGGACTCGATGATCCGATGGGTCTCTTCCAACCCTGTGATTCTGTGAAATTTTTCCTAAGATCCAATGTAAAACTCTCCCCTGATGCAACTTAAGTCAATTTCCTCACATCCTAAATTATATGTAAACTTTATTTCAACCAACCTTGGATGCAGACCTAGGCAAAGAAATCCTTGTATAGTACCCTAGGAATTTAAACAGCAGTCTCACTGCATTTCAAATGCCACATGTTTAGTTTATTAACAAAAGAAACAAGTGGTCACACCAGCATAAGGTGCACCTGAAGTGCATCAGGATGAAGACAGGTTCTCAGAGCTGGTACCAGTTTGTGTTAAAAGCCATCAGCACAGCTGCCAAACTCCCTATTGAGAATGGAACCGGCCAAACCACCACACAACACAGGCAGTGATTCAGCATCCAACTGTTTTGGATAGGAACTTCATATACTTGGAGTAAAAAAGACAAGCAGCTGGCTCCCTCTCATTCCTTCCCTGGTGTAGAATGGACTTGAGAGACAAGGATTAGGTCCCACACTGCAGTTCAAGGCAAAGTGAAGTCCACATTAGAATCATAGAATCATAGAATCACCAGGTTGGAAGAGACCCATCAGATCATCGAGTCCAACCATTCCTATCAAACACTAAACCATGTCCCTCAGCACCTCATCTACTCGTGCCTTAAACACCTCCAGGGAAGGCGAATCAACCACCTCCCTGGGCAGAATATTCCAATGCCTAATGACCCTTTCCGTAAAAAACTTCCTCCTGCTCATTCAGACTGACAATATGGACTAAAGTCCTTTTATTGCTTTAATAACACATTTGTATTATTTAGCCTTTGTCCTCATCTAAAACGTGCTACAAGGGCTGAATGATTCTACTTGCATTCCCCTCACAAGCCTGAAAGGCATCTAGAGGAAAAAAAATGGATAAAGAGAGGGTCATGAATTTGTATAATGACACCAAGTATTTAAGAACCACAACTAATAAGCAATCGCAGAATGGTTTGGGTTGCAAGAGACCTTAAAGATAATCAAGTTCCAACCCCTCTGCCTTGGGTAGGGACACCTCCCACTGGATCAGGTTGCACAGGGCAGTTGAAACTTAAGTTTTCAGGGGAAGGGCCAGAGTTCCCTGTAGTGAAATTGTTTCCCTCTTTCAATCATCTCAAAGACTAAGTCACAACAGGATGATGGTCTAAGTCTATGGAAATAAACTCAAAAGATTCCAGTTCAAGCACTACTGTGGTGACATAACACATGCTACAGTGTGTAGATGCTATCACACAGCTTTGTCTGATTGTGCAACGATCTATCACTATTATCTTAAGTAACCACACTACAAATTGCAATGGGATGAGAACAGGACTTACAGTCAACTTTCAACATTGACCTTTCTTTCTTTGGATCATTTTTTTTCAGCTTGTTATCTGCCAAACCCTGGTTAAAATGCAGGCAAAGGCAAACAGACAATTTGTAGAACTTCTCAGACTGAGAAAGTGAGATTTCTAAAATAAGGCAGGTAAGGTCACTGTCACTGCAAACTCCAGAACAGCTGCAATGAACACGATTTCAAGCACCGAAAGGGCTGACTGATCAGACAAGACAGACCTAAGGGCAAGTTAGGAAGACTTTCTGTCTACACTCGTAAGGAATTCATGTAGGGCAAGAATATAAAAAAGGTGATAATGTTAAAAGAAAGTCACCTCCTATGTACATACGTACAGGCGAGCCACATACACTGTTAAGCTAAACAACACTGAAGCAGAGGGCTTTGCACAGCCCTGAGACAGTTCCGTCTCTCAGGACTGTAAAAACAGCTTGTGAGAGCTTTAAGCCTACCCGCTTTGGTTGGAAAAGACTGCCCACCACTAAATCATACCCCTGAGCACCTCATTTACCCATCTTTTAAATCCCTTCAGGGATGGTCCCTGCGCAGATTGAGAACCCTCTCAGAGAAGACATTTTCCCTAATATCCAATCTAAACCTCCCCTGGCGCAATCTGAGGCCATTTCTTCCTCTCATCCCATCACTTGTTACTTGAGAGAAGAGACCAGCACCAACCTTGCCACAACCTGTTTTCAGGTAATTTTAGACAGTGACAAGATCTCCCCTGTCTCCTCTTCTCTAGGTTAAACAACCCCAGGTACCTCAGCTGCCTCGCAAAGCCCTTGCTCACCAGTCCCATTATCATCATTGCCATTCTCTGGACACGTTCAAGCACCTCAATGTCTTTCTTACAGTGAGGGGCCCAAAACTGCACACAGGATTCAAGGTGCAGGCTTACCAATGCCAAGTAGAGGGGCACAATCGCTTCCCTGGTCCTGCTGGCCACACCGCTTACGACAAGGCAGCCAAGATGTCACTGGCTTTCTTTGCCACCTGGGCCACTGCTGGCCCATGTTCAGCCACTGTCAACCATCACCCCCAGGTCCTTCTCTGCCAGGCAGATTTCCAATCACACTTCCTCAAGCCTGGAGCGTGGCATGGGGTTGTTGTGTTCCCAGTGCAATACCTGGCACTTGGCCTTGTTGAACTACAATGCGCTGTGACCAAGAGGCTGATCCAGCCTGTCCAGATTCCTCTGTAGGGCCTCCCTACCCTCATGCAAATCAACACTTTCAGCTTAACGTCACCTGCAAACTGACTGAGGGAGCACTCAATCCCCTCATCCACATCATGGATAAAGACACTGAACAGAACTAGACCCAGCGCTGAGCCCTGGGGACACCACTTATGACCAGCCTCCAGCTAGATTTAACTCCTTTTACCACCACTCTTTGCACCTGGTCATCCAGCCAGTTTTTTTACCCAGCAAGGGTGCACCTGCAGCCAGAGAATAGTGAGAAGAGTGTTAGCAGCCCTAAGGGGAAGGAAACTGAAGCTCAGAGTCACACGCAATTCAAAAGCTGTCAGGCCAAACAACACAAGCGCTATATTCAAAGCGGATGTTGGAGCTAATGTATTAGGTATTTAAAACTAACAATGAGACAACAGAATTTTTGCCTCCCCAAAACGAGAAACAGCCCAGGGAACCTACTCTCCATAAAATTGTTCCATGCAATCACCAGCTTTGGCAGGAAGCTATTGCCAGTTGTGTTTTACCTTCTTTCTTTCTTTCTCCAAAGCTCTCCACTGCTCGTAACATTCCTCTAGCCGGATATGAAGCTCGTTAGCAGGTCCACTGCGGTTTCTTGGAGGTCTGTACTTGTTAGATGGTGTCGGAAAGGCAAAATACGGTGCAGCTATTTCTCCACAAAACAGATCATTGAGGAAGGGGTTCAAGTGGTTAAAGTCATCATAATGAAACAGATCAAAGAGTTCTGAGAAAGGAAATGGAGACTGAGGAAAATTGAAATTATTGGCTGATGAAAACAGATGGTGATTAAATGGAGGAAAGTTGGCGTTTTGTTTAAAATCAGACATTAATGGGAAAGACTGAAGAAAAGCAGGATTGACAAAATCCGACATGCTACCACCACTCTGTTCATGTTTTTTTCGGAACACATTGAACTGCTGACGGTTTGGGGCTGTATATCCAAAATGAGGAATCCAATCCTTCCTGCCCCTTCTATCACCTTTGTTACCGTTTTCTTGAGTCTGCTTTCTTGGAAATCTGTGGTGTTTTTCAGGGTCCTCGCTTCCAGCATTATGTTGCGTTAACCAGTCAGATGGAAAATTAATGGGGAATTTACGGTATTGACCCTCCCTATTGGTCAATGAATCATGCTGCGATCGTCCAACGGGTTTCACCTGCTTCTGATTTTCTGAGATGAAATTAGAAACTCCCAAGTTATCAGAAACACCACTGGGTATTTGTAACCTTCCATCTTTCCTTGAAGGGAGGACAGGTGAGATCTGTGAGTAGTAAGATGATTGTGTTATAGACTGATGGGTGGGAGAACCAGCAGACATGGTGGAAACCCCTGAAGACGACTGTGGACTTGTGACCACTTGCTTTCCATACACAGTATCCGATGCAGCTGCCGGACTCGCACTTTTCCCATCCAGCCACGTGTGTCCACGACATGACGAAAAGCTCCCATTTTGCATAACGTTTTTTAGAGATAAATGATATTCAGAAACCTTATGAGCGTGATCTTTAGGACTAATATGGACCTTGCAGTCATTATTATTAACAGCATCCCCCAGTGTAAAGCTGTGATGACCGTTTTGAATGTGGGTTTCCTGTAGGTTTCTATTTGTCCCTCCAGAAAAATTGTTTTCCTTAGTGGGCTGCCTGAAAAAATGTAGCGATGGATGAACAGACGACTGCGACTTATGAGCAGCTGTGAAGTTTTCATATCTCTTAGAAAACAAGTGGTTGTCCTGGGTCACTTTATCCCAAGAACCATTAACAGGCTGATTGGAAAGACCAGGGGAATACTTACTTTGTTCTTGAACATCATTTTTTATAACTTTGCTTCTCACTCTTTCCATTTTCCAGTACTCTTTCTGAACACTTGTGCCTTCTTCCACTCCATTTGGAGAAGAAAAAGTGCTAAAATTGGAACTGATTTTTTCATAGTCTCTGTTCAGCCTCACGTAGTCATAACTGCACAAACGCTGGTTATAGTCTACATTTTGAAACAAAACTCCTGCTTGCTGAATTGTATTATTATTTTGCAAAGAAGAATTGTCAGGGTACCCGTTCCTCAGGGTATTATCAGTCTGAGTGCAAGGACCAGGGGCAGAAAGCCAAGACTCTATGAAATGAAGATCTTCCAAACCTCTGTGGAGCATCTCCACATCACAAGACTTCTGCAAGCATTCCTGATAGCAGTCCTGTGCGCCCAGTAGGTTGGAAAAACCCTTACTTTCACCAGAATGCTTAGAAGAGAGCCCTGAGAATTCACCGTTGCTTCCAAGATCAGGTGCCCACAGAGGCGGAAACAATCTTGAAAGAGAATTCCTGTAACAGAGATAAACAAACCTCCTGTAATTATTTAACACGTTTCTTACAGAGTTCACAACTTGGGGTTGCTCCCCCTGCCACGTTTCCCTGTTATATTCTTGGCTAACTGCTCACAACCCAAAATAGGAGACGAGGGAAACATTCCTGCTGCAGCTGAGTAAATGCTGTGTGAAATCTATCAATGCTGTTTTCTAATGTACATTCTATGTATTTACAGAACTGCAGTGTTCATTAGGATTTCTTAGATATGTTAGATTTGACTGGATCCAAGCAACTCCCTACAGGTTACGATGAGAATTTTTTTTCCTCAAATGCTGATGAAAGATTTTAGAAAACTTATATTTCTAACAGTTGTTTTTTTCTTTTTTTAACTGACAATTAAAGAAAAATACTTCTACGGTTCAAGGGGATTTATAAGATCTTTGTTACTTCACTAGATGAAATAATTCAAAACACGCATTGTATCTGTGTGACGAAAGGACGTAAAACCCCACATGCAACATATAAGAACTTTAGAACAAGCTTACCAATCTGTAACTGGTTCTGGCTTGCTTGGCTCCTCTAAAATGCTCGACACAAGCCCAAGCATATCAGGGCCATTGCCAGAATAAGAAAGATTTATTGGTGCCCTAAAAAACAAGCAAATGCCTAAATTAAAGTCTTTTCCCTACACAAACCAGGGAAATAGTAAAGCATTAAACTTTCAATATATTATAGCAGCACCTGCTAAGTGTTCTGAATTTCAGGTATTCTCACCATCCACATACAGAAGTCTCTTCCTGCATTTGTGAATTCTATAGACTAAATTAAACCAATTTTCTCAACTTCTTATGTCACCAGACACTTCTTGAGCTGTTATGTGAAGAGACAGGAGCAGGAAAATATTTTCCTCTCTTTTCAATCCATGTAACGTTCCAGTGCTCCAGAACACCGCCACCGGCTTATACTAAGAATGCTCGTACCGTTTCTTTGTGCAGTCTTGAAAAGCAGTTTTTGAGCCAATATCCTCTCCACATGCTGACCAGTCGCTGTACAGACGGGAAGATTCCAGCGGAGGCGGCGTACTCGTAATTGGTCCTAACAATGGGGAAAACAATTGAGTGTCCATTTCTTGTTTCTTGCTATTTACCTACGTCGAGAAGAGAAAGAAGCATTTTTACCACTAGATATTTACATAAATAAGCATTAAAGGCAACATAGCAAACCTTTACCTTCATTTTCTTTTCAGGAAGATGAAACATAGCTGTGACAAAAGAAAGTGTCACGTTCGCAAGCTCAGAATCTTCTAGCCTAAATGACTGGAAATGCACATGTCACAGGCATACACCCCCCTTCTGAGAAAACAAAGGGAAGAGAAATTATCCCTACCCTATCCATGAAGTGACGATACATTCCAAAGAGCTCATAGTAAGCAGGGAGGGACATTTGTAAACTTCACAGAGCAAAATGTGGATAAGAAAGAAATCTAAGTACTGGTCCAGAAAAGACTACTAGAGATAAACTATTTATTCAAATAAATAACAGAAGGGAACTCTACCTCAGGAGGTATTTCAATTAGGAATTCTCACATCAGAACTTGTGATGAACCAAGGTTTAAGCAGGATATCAGAAACCTATTTGGAGCTGGGAGGGACCTCTGGACTCACCTAGCCTAGTTCCCTGCTCAGAACAGGTTCAGGCTACTTCAGAAACTTGACCAGTTCAGTTTTGAGAACCTACCACCTCCTATTCAGGAAAATTCTTCTGTTATCTAACTGCTGTCCTGGTGTAAGAAAAGTATAGAAAATCTGGATCATCTTCTGTGTAATTTTCTATAAAGCAGCTGCACACACCCATAAGATCCTCCTATTCTCTTCTTCAGACTCTCAGCCACTCCTCAGGCATCTCCTTCTCCAGCTCAAAACCATTTTGGAAGCCTCTGTAGGACTCACTCCTGTACCTTTTCTGGACTGGTGAGTCCCAAACTGGACCCAGTATCCAGCTGTGGTCATAAAAGGCCAGAACAGAGGGGATTATAGCAGTGCTCACCCCTCTGGCTACACTCTTGCTGAGACAGCTCAGCACAGGGGTGGCCACCTCTGCTGCAAGCCCACATTGCCAATTAACAGCCAACTTGACCACTCAGGACCTCAATCCTTGTTGATTATCTTTTGCAAGGTTTGACTCTTGCACTAAACTCTTAAGCCTTCTTGAAAAAAAACTCTTTTATGATCGAGAACTGAATGAGCTGTTCTTTAATTCCCATAAGTAAAAATATTCAGTTAAGACTGAGTACTTGCGGTTCTGAAAATAACATTTGAGAGGCTCAAAAAACCCCTTAAGACCCTAAAGCCAATAACAAAACCAAACTCCACCCATAACAAAAAAATCTAACCCCTCCAAAGCCCCAAATGTTTCCATAGCTGCAAGAGGCTGTGGGATCAGATGCAGTCTGGAGGTGCCTGCGGCATCCAGGCCTGCACTTCATACCCTCCTGAGAAGGCCAGCAACTAAAATTGTCCTAAGGAGAACATTTAGCAGCATCTGCTCCATCAAACTCCAGCAGCAGTTCTGAAGTGAACTGAGATTTTATAAAACACAAAGGAAAACACCACTACATGTTAAAAAAAGAAAAATCTATTGAGGGAATTTTCTGTTCCAAGCCATATTTCATTGAAGATGCTGCCTTTTAGTTCGTGTACTTCAATCTGTCTTCCTGAAACAATTTGAATGTTATGTTCTTGGCAAATAAAAAGGTCAGTTGGTCAACTACAAAATAAACTTCTTTGAAGGAGATAGGATTTGTTTCCCTATGAATACTAATGCATTTTACCTTCAGTCCCCAAAAGCACATGAAGTTGCCACCACACTCTTAATACAAGGACAGCAAAGCCTGGCAGAACACAAAGAAACTGCAGAGTAAATGACTGGCAGTTCAAATATATTTACAGATAACTAAGATTACTTCTGAGGCCTTGAGACAACCCGGAGGGTTTTAACAATCCCCACCTTTGCTTGGATGTGTTGGTCACAAAGGTTTTCAACAAAAGCAGCAGATTAAAGGTGATGATGCACACATCACGCCTCAAGCAACACCCTCCTGTTAAGCAGGTTCGTCCTTCTTTCCAAGCCTCTCATTACAGAGAGACAGAAAGTGCAGTGCTAAGAAGTTAAGGAACAGGAATTAGCAGAGCTGCTGCTGGAAGATGTTCTGTGTGTACAACCTGGCAGAAGGGAGAGTTGAGAAGGTACTGCAGAAACAAGCGTAGTTAGCTTACTCCAAGAGCCTGATGTGCTGCGCTCTGGATACTCTCCATCCTCAGCAGCTGGGTAAGAATTTTTTAGGGACTATGAGGATAAAATTAACCTCTGTCACACCATTCATTATATATACAGCTGGAATAAGTACAAAAAGCCAGCTAAAAAAACCCCAAGCACAATAAATTAAAATAAATATAATAATGTACCTATTAAATTCCTGAAAAGGCTAAAAAACACCACATGAATGAAGAAATGATGCTACAGTGACAACTCGGTCCTCATACTTGATACAAGATGTAGTTACTATTGCAAAGAGTGGAATATTCTGATTTAAGTTAAAATAGAATCAGTTTTCTAACTTGGGTTACGTCTCATTTAGGTAACTATTTTTTTTGTAAATTAGATAGAATGTCTCACTAATACCATTCTGTTTTTCCAAACACTTTCTCTTGAGAAATGATAATGCCTTGTATTAAGTATGATATGTGCTGAACAGATGTGTCTTCTTCTGTAATCGTCTTGGATTATAGTTTTTCTCTATCTANCAAAGAGTGGAATATTCTGATTTAAGTTAAAATAGAATCAGTTTCTAACTTCGGTTACGTCTCATTTAGGTAACTTTTTTTTTTTGTAAATTAGACAGAATGTCCNTGTAATCGTCTTGGATTATAGTTTTTCTCTATCTAAAAATGCAACGTCAGACAGAGAACTAGTACTTTCCCAGTTATCAGAGATGTGGCCATTGTGAAGTTCATAACACTAAAATTAGTCCTTGGAAAGCAATAGAATATGCGTAAGATTCCTGGGAAATGTTATACACATGCACATAGGTGGGAAATATATTCTGTAAGCAGCTCTTGCCTTGTAATGCAGGATTAATGGAATCATTCCTCTCTGCATCCAGCACTGCAATAGAGGATGCTTTGTTTCTAAAACAAGTCTCAGAGTTTATTTGCCAGCATTTTCCATATCATACCTAAAAATATTTAAACCAATCCGCTAAACCCTCATTTTATCATTTCTGAGGTAAAAATTGCATTGTCACTAGGATCTATATTGCCAGTTGCGAGACTGGTGCTTCCTATTGGTGAAATGGTTGGACTAATGGTTGGACTTGATGATCCGATGGGTCTCTTCCAACCTGGTGATTCTATGATTCTATGAAATACCTCTCCAAGCCTGAATACACCAACAGAAACCAGCAAGCTGAAGGGAAATATACACTGAGTACAGCTCTATACAATCAGTCTGCCTGGAGGCCCTTTAAAAGTTTTTTATAGCTAAAGCTTTCTGGAAGTTATTTATATCTACATAAACTAAAAGAAATAAACTTCAGTGTTGATCATTTCACACTCTCTCATGCCTCATCCTTTTAGGGGAGAAAATGCCAAGGTAATTTTTCTCCCTCTCATCTTTTCTCACAGGCAGGACTGTACAATCTTGCTTAAGACAAATCCTCAGCCTGAATTTGGCTTAGCGAAAGCTGTCACAGACTCTGAAGATCTCCCTTCATAGGCCTTCTCTAAAAAGGTAGTAAAGAAATACCACCTTCCAAGTGCGCTACAACCACAAGCAGGACAGAACAACCCTATAGTGATTTTTTTTAACATAAAGGAAGTTTTTAAGGCTCATCAGTTGCTATAAACTTATTCTATGCATCCAAACAAAACACAGAATGGATTGGGTTGAAAGAGACCTTAAAGCCCATCCAGTTCAAGCCCTCTGCCTTGGGCAGGGACACCTCCCACCAGACCAGGCTGCTCAAGGTCCCATCCAACCTGGCCTTGAACACTTCCAAGGAGGGGGCACCGACAACCTCACTACGCATCCCGTGCCTCTGCCTCACCACCTTCATCGTGAATTTCTTCCTAACATCTACTTTAAATCTTTCCCATTCCAATTTAAAGACATTTCTTCTGGTCCCATCACTCCATGCACTTTGAAAAAGTCCCTCTCCAGTTTTCTTGTAGGCCCCGTCCAGGTGCTGGTAGGTCTCTATAAGGTCTCTCTGGAGCTTTCTTTTCTCCAGAATGAAGAACCTCAGCACAGCCTTGTCCTCATATTACAGGTGCTCCAGCCCTCAAATTATCTTGTGGCCTCCTTTGGACCCATTCCAACAGTTCTATATCCTTCCTATGCTGGTGATTCCAGAACTGGACACAGGACTCCAGGTAAATAACAGAATTAGAGGTACTATAGTGCTGCAAAGGCTAAATACACAATCTGCAACATTCCATACAAACACCATCAATACCTGCATCATTCGAGAAGAGGCAAGAACTTCCTGGTCCAAAGCATAAATGGCACGTGAGCGCTGCATGATACAGGTGAACTCTTACCCCACTGAAGAGGAGGAGGGTAGTATTTAAATTCATCTGCTACAAATGGTTTTGAAACCACACACAGTATCATTTAGGAAAGCAGCAGCTGACCAAGGCCAAAGGTTTAGCAACAGTTTAGCAGTATCAACAAGCCCATGTGGACACCTGGGCCCTCCTCTAGTTCAGTCTACAAAGTAGCCACGCAGATAAATCATGCTCCTTGGCTACAGTATAAAATACTTTTGCATAGATTAAAAATAGCATCAGTAACTATTGGGTTTATCTTTTCTTTTCAGAGCCATTAATCACTGCTAATGTGAGTTGTATACGACAATGTGACTAAAGATCAGCAGCAGAGGTACTTCGCGTACCCTAGATACGGCCTCCTCACCCAGACCTGCCAAAACTCTGGAGTCTGTTACTAGTTCATCTATGAAGCACAATGAAAATTTATTGGTTATTCTATTTTATGAAATAAAATGACAATTACAGTAAAAAAGGAAAGGGATTAAACAGCCTGTCATCTCCTACAGAACCTCCATAGCTGCCTTTGCAAAGAAAGGACTGCCAGCAGAGGCAAGTTCCACTCAGAATTCCAGCCTCAAAAAATCAACAAATGAAATGCTGCTTCAAAAAAACCTATACCACAACTTTCAATCCTCAGCAGGGCTTCTACTTCATTATTTCCACCCTGCAAATCATGGGAAAGCCAGTGCTCTCACTAAACTACCTCTCAACACAACAACAAAAACAACTTACCACAATTAAATCCTAGATACCTTATCTCAACAGATATATTTTCAGAGTGTAATAAGGCACAGATTCTGTTCTTTCCTGTAAAATGAAATATGCACCTACCAAACTCTCTCCCTGCAGACAAAAGTGAACACACTTTTTTCCAAGACATCTAACGCTGTGAGAGTCGCATCTTATCTTCAAACACAAGCAGAGTGGTTCTAACTTCTGCAAGAAGCCCATCACAACTGACGAGTAAGTAAATGGAAGCATTTATCAAAAGCTTTCACTATTTCCGAAAGCCTCATACAGTTCTCTGTATTTAGAAGCACTTCCATTTTCTTTTGAGGTAAAAATAAACAAGCAGAAGTCCATCAGTACAAGGTTAATATTTCAACTATAAATATATATGAAACTAAACAGTATTAAAGCTGCTGGGCATTGATATTGTTATGGTATCTGTGACACGAGTCCCACGCTCCACTACATACCAACTCACTTTTTGCTGCCTGGCTCCTTTGTGCTCCTGCTTGGCTGAGGCTGCGTGCCAAGGATTTGTTGTTATCACGTAGATGTTCACCTGCTCCAGCAGCAAGGGCAAAGACCTTGAGGGAGGCTGTTACTCCCTCCTCTCCCTGCTATCCTCCCATTCCCCAGTCAAGTGCCAAGCCAGCCCAGCTGCCAGGCATGCAGAGGCAGATGAAAACTACAGATTTCAGGGAAAGATTTGAACAGTAAATTGTGTTGGGAACAGAGAAACCTGCACGGCAGAGACCTCAGAGTCCTTGGAGTCAAGGCTGCTACTCAGAGCAGGCTGCTCAGACCCTCATGCAGTCAGGTTGTGAGCACTGCCAAGGACAAACAGAAGAGCCAGTGTGCCCCTAATGTACCTTCATACACAGACACCAGACAACCTTCCTTCAGAGAGAGGCTTCTGCCTCACCTCTGCTGCTCGAGATGGGCCACCAGGAGGCAGAGATCTAGGACCTTCTGAGAATCTTCTGTTCCAAGATTTTGCAGCACTGTGAATACAGCTGAAGACTCAAGCATTATTTATTTCTCATTATTGGAAATGCTTTCACTCTTGCGCTGCCAGCCATGTACTGGAAAGAGTTCAAGGCATTAAGAGCCTATTCTGAGATGGTAACAGCTGCTGACGGAGCAGTAAAGGTCCCCTGAGCAGACTGGAGGGAGTTCTAGCGACTTCCAGAGACCACTACATTATGCCAACTGTAGAAAATGTTTGCAGTGACTTTATGCATAACTGAGGTACCTTGCTGAACTACAGCATTAGAGAATCATGCAACGGTTTTGGTTGGAAGCACTTCAAAGATCACCCAGTTCTACTCTCCTGCCGTGAGCAGGCACAATTTCCACCGGATCAAATTGCTCTAAGCCCCATCCAACCTGGCCTTGAACACCTCCAGGGATGGGGCACCCATTCCTTCTCTGGGCAACCTGTGCCAGGGTCTCACCACCCTCACAGGAAAAGACATCTTTCCAACACCTCAACTAAAGGTCCCTCCCTGATAAAGGGCTCATTCCCAGCTTTCCTGTAGGGCCCCTGTCAGTACTGGGAGACTCTTATAAGGTCTCCCCGGAGCCTTGTTTTCTCTAGGCTGAACAACCCCAACTCTCTCAGCCTGTCCTCTTGTACAGGAGCTGGTCCAGCCCTCTAATCAATTTTGTGGCCTAACCCTGGCCTTGCTCTAACAGATCTGTGCCCTCCCTGTGCTGATACACACTGGCTTTGCTCTCATCCTCTCATAGGCAAGAACAGTCCATAGCAGACTAACAATTCTCTGAGAGAATATATTACAATCTTAAAACGATGTAATAAGAGCTAAATATTGGCCTCATTATATAATCAGAAGAAATTTCTTTTATCAACGAAGTCCCACGTGACAGAAAGTTCTTGGTTTTCCAAAAAGCATTTGAGTTAAATGAGGAAAAAGCCCTTTTACAGTCAGCTATCCAAAACCTGCAGAAACCAACAGAGCACTGCTCGCAGATGCTTTTTATAAACACCTATCATAACAACAGTAAATAATGGTTCTGCATAGTTTTATTACTTCTGTACTGAGTGTACTGTTCTCCAACTTCTTGTCAGGATAAATATTTCCTGTTCATTTTATTTGAAAAAAAAGCATTGTTTAGGGTTTTGACTTAAGACTTAATAACTCCTACCTACAGCTGTCTCAATCCACAGCACATTGAAACCAGTTAACCTACTCGGGATGCACGGTTAGTAATTCTCCGAAACTTATGGGTAAAAATAAATAAATTAGAATGCTATAAGTTGCCTTCTTGGGTTGCCTGGGTGACTACAACACCAGAAGCAAACAAGTGACAGGAAGAGGTCAAAAACTAAAACCAAGGGAGAAAAATAGGTCAGTTATTCAGATGTCTCAAAATATCAGGGACAAAAGCATAAAAATGGCAGATTACTGGAGAGTTCCTTCTGCATCCTAATTTCCTATAATCTAAAAGGCTTGCTGCAGCAACAAAGAGAAATGTTCCTCTTCAGCAAAGAAACTTTTTCCTGAGAAAAAGGAATCAAGTCTGTCAGACCCCTCTTAGACAGCCGGATCAAAATAATGAGGAGATCTCATTACTCTCTACAACTACCTGAAACAAGGTTGTAGAGAGGAGGGTGCTGGTCTCTTCTCCCAAGTGACAGGGGACAGGACAAGAGGGAACGGCCTTAAGCTCCACCAGCGGAGATTCAGGCTAGACATCAGGAAAAAGTTTTTCACACAAAGGGTCATTGGGCATTGGAACAGGCTGCCCAGGGAGGTGGTTGATTCATCTTCCCTGGAGGTGTTTAAGGCACGGGTAGACGAGGTCCTGAGGGACATGGTTTAATGTTTTGATAGGAACGGTTAGACTCGATGATCCAGTGGGTCTCTTCCAGCCTGGAAGTGATTCTATGATTCTACGAATATAAAAAAGCACTACTTAAGGCAGAGCAGGGGGAAGAGGTAGATTTATGAGGCACTTCTTTAATAAATGGGTTCTACAGCCCAATTACCGTTAATATGGGCTACTGGGCCATTTCTTTTGCTTGTTCTAAACATTAGCATCAAGATACATTCATTTCATAGGATAGAATCATAGAATCATAGAATAACTCGGTTGGAAGCGACCCACGGGATCATTGAGTCCAATTTTTTTTTGTCCATGGTATCCTCTAGCAATGGTTCAGAAGGCTTTGTGGCAAGTCCCACAAATGCCCTTGACAAGAGAAACTCCAAGCCAGACTACATGAGGAACTGCCGACTTCCACAGACAGAGGATTAGTCTCCTGTACCAACACAAACAGCAAAAGCTGCTTCCTCTGTAAGGTAACGTACTCTTCAGGTGTTGACTTTTTTGTTACACGGTTACTTAAGAGATCTAGTTAGAAAGAAACAACACATCATACAGGCAGTTATTTCTGTTTGCCTAAGTAAACTCCCTTTTTGGACTCACCTGTGACTTGTAATGACCAGGGGCGGCACTTTGTTTGACCATGTCCTTATAATCACTCTACAAGTTCTCTTCTCTGAAGGATGCAGCATTGCCATGCAAGCAGAGATTTAGATTCCTAAGGACAGACTTAGCCTATTTAAAAAAAACACCAAAAACAATTAAAAAGGGGAAAAAGAAAAAGGCAGTAATTACCAAGTCTGTCAAAGTTGTACTTATTATGCATGAAACTCATTTCTAGCTCCCCCTTGCTGCTCCTCCCACCACCTCTCCACTCCCACCGCCGTCTAACACATTCACAGACCAGTGATGACATTGCTTTACTGCTATGAGATTCCACATGACAGAACAGCTCAGCAGATACAAGAGTGGCTGACAACAGGTCACATGGAGTCCCAGAGCGGGTAAGTCAGCTGCGCCGTGCGGCACTTTGGATCATGCAGGCAGGGGAACTCAGCCTGGCAAGATCCCTCTCTCCGGTTTTATCCTGTCACATAGACAGATACATCACACAGGAACATATGCACCATGCCAGGAGCTAAGCTCTCCCCATGATCCTGCTCACAGGCATACATCTGCCGCAGAACTGAACATCCATCACCATCACGATAGGAAAAAACAGTCCTCGAGTACCTGGGACTGCACCACTTAAGGGCTCCGCTCCCTCTTGAGACCCAGAGCTTCTTTCTGTCAATGACAGAGGCAAGGTTGGCTCCTGCTACACGCCGCTATCCAAAACCAGGAGTGATAAAAGCATGTTCCCATACGCTTCCTCCTGAAAAGCAGATTACCAGGTCCCTGCTGCCTACTGTCACGCCTGCACTCTGCACATGTGCCCCTTCTCCAGCTTCATCCATTTGCATTACACAACATGGCAAAACATCATCCCAGATTAGCAAGACAATGCAGTATGCAAATATAAAGCTTCATCTTCACTGACAAGAAGTTTTAATTGGTGGAAACAATAAGTGGGGAAGAGCGGCTTTTATAATTAGGATGAATCAAGATAAAATGTGCAACAGTCATATAATGATAAACTGAACAAAGCACCTGCTCCTCTACTAAAGTAACAAAATCATGTCAGACAATACCCACGTTCAGCTGTGGCTGATCCATTCTGACCTGTTGAAGAGTAGAATTAAGGATTTGCCTAATCTGAGTTCTGCTACAATGGTTTGTTCAACTCACGAGCAAGTCCCCACTCTTTTCTTTTCCAGGGACCTGCTGGTAACAGGTTAAGAGCTGGATGCATTGTCACATGTTCTCAATAGCTACTTTTGTCAGGCTTCCTATTATGTTTCCATCACTAGGCTGCACAGAAACATGCTCAGACCAAAAGGAAAGTTTGCATCCAGGAATAGGTTACAGAAAAGTATGGTGAACCATCTACATAGATACTTTGATGCTTCTGGGATGCACTGAGTTCAAGGTTTTTGTGCCAATCACCTTTAATGCCTGTACAACACACCAGCTGTATTGCAAAGGAAGAGCTGCAGTATGACAACCTGTGACGCTGCAGAGATCTCCATGGCCCGCACAGATGGGAAGATCAGGCTTCTTGTATTTAAGCTAAGATCGTGGGCTCTGCACCAAAATGACTCAGGGGTGTACAATTGCTCCCAGGTGCTAATTTTATTACCATGGCTTCCTCTCAGAAGAGAGAACTACCCATCTCTTTAACCACCTACGATGAGTTGTTCAGTCAGTGTGTCTAAGCCGCTAACCTCAACTGATCTTTAAACTATCTGTGTTTTATTAGCTGCTCTTGTGCCAAAGCAGACTTAGTGATACACATTAATGATCTGGTTAACAGTTATAACATGTCCCAGGGATAGCTATTCACAACTTGAAAAGCACGGTTCAGAAAGCATTAGGCAATATTTGAAATGCTGAATGACAATCCATTTAGATCTCAAAACAGGAAACTTTCACAACATTGCAGGTGCTGCATTAGTCTCCACAACCTAAGAGTTCAACCAAGGCTTAACATTTACCCAGCTGTTCAAAAAAAAAAAAAGAGAGTGCTACCTCTGTGCTCCAATCATTGCTCCCTTTGCAGAAAAAATGGATTTTCAACAGTAGCGTTCTGTGACTGCCACTTCACTTTTATGAGCTGATATAAACACATGCTTATTGTGCAACTGGTAAATAATTAATTCCAAGGAAAGCCTATTGCGATATCTTCAGGATACAAGGGTGCTACATTCAAGCTTTGGGAGAAGCCAATGCTTTAGTTAAAGCAGCGTTGTCCACTCACATTGCGTTACATTGACAAAAAAAGAAAAGATGTTCACATCAAGTACTTCCACATCGGGTCCTGGATTTGCAAACAGTTTTAAGTTTATTTCCTTCTGACGTTGTTCAAAAAGAACTCCAAGCAAAAGGACAAACGGCACAATAACTGCAGGAAAGTTCCATCAGTAGATAAAACTAATGACCCTTTTCCTCCACATTCCCAACTCATCCCCAGCTCATCCTTCCAGCAGCAGTTTCCTACTGCACCCTCTCAGCCTCCACAAGTCTATCCTGTTCTCTCCCTACTCATCCTTATGGCAAGCAGCTAAAGCCCGATGCAATGCAACTGGAGAAGGACACTGAGGTTCTGGAGCATCTCCAGAGAAGGGCAACAAAGCAGGTGAAGGAACTGGAGAACAAGTCTTATGAGACACAGCTGCGCAGCAAACTGGGATCATTTAGCCTGGAGACAAGGAGGCTGAGGGGAGACTTTATTATTGCCTACAGCTTCCTGAAAGGAGGTTGAAGCAAGGTGGGTGGCTGGTCCCTTCTCCCAAGTGATGGGCAATGAGATGAGAGGAAACGGCGTCAAGGTGCGCCAGGGGAGGTTCAGATTAGACACCAGGAGGAATTTCTTACCCAGAAGGCCTATCAGGCACTGGTACAGGCCGCCCAGGAAGGTGGTTGACTCACCACCCCAGAGGTATTTAAAAGACTCATAGATGAGGTGCTCAGGGATATGATTTAGCAGTGGGCACATACAATTGGACTTAATGATCTCAAATGTCTTTTCCCACCAAGCTATTCTATGGGAAACAAATCACACCAAACACAAAGTCATGGAGAAGCCTTTCCCTCCACAAGGACACTGATCTGGATTGCTCCTCTGTGAAGCTGTCAATTTCTGCAGCACTTAGAGAAATCCATTTTCACCAAGACATCCATCTACCTCTCCCCCAGCTTCATAGAATTTGATGGATGGTTCCAAGCTTACTGGACAAATGATAGTTTCCTCAAAAACATAACACTCAATATCCCAAAAAAGCAATCCTCCAGATGCCTTCAGAGTGTAACATCCACTCACCTTCCCATCAACGCTTAAAACTAACACTAGAAACTTGAATAAACCCTGTAAGTGATGAGCCCTCTTCTCAGGACACGTATAGTCACTCTACTAATTTGAACACCTTCCACTCCCACATATCTTGTCCCTTGAAGACAGGGATAATGTTTTCCTGGGTGCAAACATATGGACAAACACACACTTCCCACAACCTCACAACCTTCTTGCACCGATCAATCAAAATAAACACCACCGTAAACACAAAACTTAACTTTGAGATATTTCCTCATTGATTAATGGGAAGGCAGCTACTCCACCTGCTTTCCAAAGGAATACAAATATTGCACTTCGAGAAAGTTTATACTGCACTTCCAGAAAGGTGCAGTGTGCAGGTGCACACACACTGACACCATCGTGGAGGAGCACCTATGTCACAAGTTTTGCAGCTCTGCGTGCTTCGGTACTTCCAAACCTCCAGAAAAAATACAATTTGAAACATTACCTTGCTAGTGTAGGGAGAGCATGAGGAAAGCCTAAACTTCCATCTTTACTACCCGAGAGTTTACAAGCTCCAGAATCCAGTTACATGGCAAAACTGCTGTTAAGGCTAAAGACCCACACGTCTCTTCAAAACATGTTTTGATCTTGTTTTATGCTTAGGACTATCTGCTTTACAAGGCTACATGGCAGAAAGTTAGTTGAGGAAGAGATTCCTATCTGCTCCTCAGTCCCAACTTTGTGAAGTGTTCCCCTTGAAACATCACACCAGGATCTCTGTGAGGTACCTCCTCCTCAGCCAAAATACCCAAACACACAGAACATCTTTGCAACATTTACATTAAAACTTAGAGTGCCCATGAAAAGAAATCAAGCAGAGTAAGCACTTTGGTAACTGTGTGATACTGTGGTTGTGTATGTGCAATTATCATAACTTCAGCCTTCCTAAAGTCAGTAATTTCTAGAATTCAAATCTGTAAACGCCCCAGTTACTGCAATTCTTGCTCTATTATTATAAAAAAATAAGCAATAATTTGCCAGTAAGTAGCTTAGAAACAAAATTCATTTTAAAAATTCATACAGTTCATTAAAACAATGAAAAAAAGATTACTGGTATTGTTTTTAACGATAGATTTTTATAGATACACGCACTCTGTGGTCTAAAGCCATGATTCCTTTGAATGCTAGAGTCTTACTATTCCCAAGTACTTTTGCATGCAAAAATGACCAAAGCCTCCTGCCCTCACTCTGGAGTTTGACGGTGTTTTTCCTTTACAGGAGCCATAAGACTCTAATCTCCAATTCAAAAGGTAAATATACCCTTCATGAGGCATTGACCCAAAGCCGCTGGTTGCAAGAGCAGCACACACAACTCAGTGGAAGCACTGCTACCTAAAAGTTCAAATTCAGGACTGCTAAGGAAAAGACTTACAAATGTGGTGAAGGAGAGCTGCTTCAGCACTCCCAACGTGAAATGGCCTCTTCAAAATATC
>WAAB01016962.1:0-12096 GCA_013389865.1 Piaya cayana | reverse complement strand
CAGGGAGGTGGTTGATTCAACTTCCCTGGGGTGTTCAAGGCACGTGTAGACGAGGTTTTGAGGGACAGGATATAGTGTTTGATAGGAATGGTTGGACTCAATGATCCGATGGGTCTCTTCCAACCTGGTGATTCTATGATTCCATGAATTTTTCAAATGGATTTTCCAGACACTATTATGTCTTGTGTTCAGTATCATCTGTGCCAGACAGGTGTGTCTTTTTCTCTCATCGGCTGTTTGCAGTCTTTCCCAATCTCAAATGCAAGGTCAGAGAGAGCTGGAGCCAGCTCCAAATTAGCAAGAGAATGCATTGTTGTGAAATTCATAGTGACATTAAAATTAGTCCTTGGAAAGTAATAGGATATGCATAAGATTTCTGGGAAAAAAATATACATATGCACATAAGTAGGAAATATGTTCTGTCCCTGGCTCTTCTCTTGCTGTCCAGGATTGATGGAGATCACACCCTGGTGTTGCCCAGGCCTGCATTAAAAGGATGCTCCCTTTCTAAAACCCCAAAGAGAGCTTTGGAAGGTTTTTTGCTGACATTTTTGATATTAAGGGCATGTTGTCATCTCCCACTTAAAGTAACCTCCAGTCATGTCATCAGAGTGACACAGATCACTCAGGGCCAGAGTCTAAACAATATTTTACAAAAAAAAAAAAAAAAGATACATGCCCTGAAACACTGGATACAAACAATCAATGACCCATATGCAATAGAGCAGCGACAAGAAACCACAAAAGCTGATACTACCACAATCTGTGAATTAGATAACCCTGATACCACTGCATAACAGTTTGTTTAACAGCACCAAAATGCATGAAGAGAGCATGATGTTGCCGAGTCAAAACTAAACACCAAAACTGCCTGCTGCAGCCGCACTTGTTAAATAGAAAAATCAAAAAAGGAAAAGAGAACAAAGAAAGAGAGAATCAAAGAATCACCACCAGGTTGGATGAGACCCACNTGTCCCTCAGCACTTCATCCACCCGCACCTTAAACACCTCCAGGGAAGGCGAGTCAACCACCTCCCTGGGCAGCCTCTTCCAGTGCATAACGACCCTTTCTGTGAAGAATTTTTCCCTTATGTCGAACCTGAACCTCCCCTGGCAGAGCTTGAGGCTATTTCCTCTTGTCCTGTCCCCTGTCACTTGGGAGAAGAGCCCAGCTCCCTCCTCTCCACAACCTCCCTTCAGGTAGTTGTAGGGAGCAATGAGGTCTCCCCTCAGCCTCCTCCAGGATAAACACCCCCAGCAAAATGAAAGAGAAAGCGAAAAGAGAGAGAGTTTGTAAGAGAGATAGATGCCATGCCAGATCCGTACACATGGGCATTGTTTAATCTGCAAATACTGCCACGTAGTTTCTTTTAGTCTCTTTACTTTTTCTTCCGGTACTTGCACAGTGCATCATTTTATACTTTGCAACCGATAAAAGTTCCTGCAAAGTAGTGTTTCTTGTAATAATACCTGTGTCTATACATGATAAACTGTTACAGAAGCAGGCCTTGCAGAACTTAGAGGCTACCTAGAGAAGAACTGGAGAGGGGCACTTTATCAGGGAGTGAAGTGATAGGATGAGGGGTAACAGTTTTAAGCTGAAAGAGAGGAGATTCACTATAAGGATAGTGACGTGCTGGAACAGGTTGTCTAGGGAAGCTGTGGCTGCCCCATCCCTGGAGGTGTTCAAGGCCAGGTTGGATGGGCCTTGGGCAGCCTGATCCAGTGGGAGATGTCCCTGCCCATAGCAGGGGGGTTGGAACTGGATTATATTTAAGGTCCCTACTAAACCAAACCATTCTGTGATCACATGATAAATATTTATTAGTTAAATTTCCTAGAGTATATGAATTGTGACTTAAAATTCTGCCCTTAGTGAGGGATATGTAAGGTTTCTGCCATGGTAGATGCTGTGTGTATCGCAGCTTCCAAAGAAATTGTAGCTGTGCTGGAGAAGCAGCAAAGAACTGGGCTGAGAGCCAGCAGTTGCTTTCTGCTCTGCCGTATTCCCACGTGGCAGTTCAGTGAACACCATCAGCTTTCAGCTGAATTCCTTTCTGGAGCAGGTTTACTGTGTGCCTCGTCGACAGCTGTAATAATGCACAAGGCAAGGAGGAGCAAGACTGCTTTGGAACATTGTAACAGCTTATGTACTAATTAATATTATGTTAGTGTACTAATTAATGTTAAATATATCTGTGTGACACCATAGCATCTAAAATGATAACTTAATTCCATACCGGTTTTGAGGAGGGCTGGCATAACTCAGAAGTAGTCACCGAGAGGCTCGTTGGAAAAAAATACAGATTTTTTTTTTTTTTTATTACTATTCATTGAATGCTGAGCTCCTTCTGCAAGCTCAGATGAGTAGAATTTTAGGTGTATTTGTTCATAATCTACTGAGTAAGTTTTGTGATCACTTTATACAACTAAGTCACTAGATGAGCTGTTTAAATCAGAGTTGGCTTTGTGCAGTTAAATGTTTAATCTTCTGAGGATCAAGAAATTCTGGTGTCGGGTAGGTACTGATATCAAAACTGATGGCAGTTTATTTTTAAAGACATAATTAACCTAGTGTATTTCTTCTCTTGTGCAGTGGGCTTAGTGTACTGCGCTGAATATATAAATGAATTAGCAGCCATGAATTGGAGGTAAATGTTTTCACTTTCATTTTCATTCATTTAAATGTGCTCTTCTAAAAATGCTTTTTTCATGTCATTCATAGAAAACGTTAATTTAAAGAGTATCACTCATGCCTTGTCAGTAGAATGAGATAGCAGAGGGTCTACTGCATTAATATAAAACTTTTATTTAAAATCATATGGTACGACATAGTTATCCTTTAGCTTATAAGAAAAGATAATTTTTAAATAGCTAGCATGTATCTTAAAATCTGTGTTTATATGGATGGTTGTAAACTAACTAGTCAGAGTCCTAAGATAAAAGCAGAGTGTGATGCTTAAGGGGAAAAGGGTGTAAGCTTTGATTTTGTTGTGGTTTTGGTTTGATTTTCTTGGGTTTACATGGGTAGCGATTCATGTTTAATAAGCTGAAGTTAAGCGCTGCTTCCCAAAAATCATTATTATTTTATATACTTACTCATATGCATAAGAAGCATTAACATTTGTCTCTTTTACAAAGCCCAGGATTAAGCTGATGAGTTATTTTCGTAAGCATCAAACTAGCCTTTTCCTGATGTAACCAGGAGGTGTGTTTAACACTACTTAATGCAGGCAGCTAAATTCTGATTCTTCATGTTTCTCTTTAATCGTACGCAACCTAAATTATAATTTTACTATATATTATTTCAGTTATCATTTCTAATGTAAGCAAAACACCCAGGAAAGTAATTTCAGACACTTCACATGATTTCTGAGGCACAAATGTATGTAGTTTTGTTGTCACATTAGTACGTTACTTAATCTATGGTTGTTTTATTTAGGTAAGACTTAAAAGAAAGGAAAAGCTGGTATTAAATACTTGTAGCTGATGAGATACTGGCTGTTTCTTTGTTCTTACCTAAGACCATAGAATAAAACCTATATTTACTATACTAATTATACAGCCTAATCTTGGTGATGCCAGGAATTAGGATGATCTGTACAATGTCTGTGTTGAATAGTTAGTGTGAAAGCCTGTTGTTGTGTGAACTACACTGAATAAAGCTTCCTCTTTTATTTTTATTTTTCTTTCAGGCTATTCTCAAAGTACCAGTACTTTGATTCAAGAGGAATGTTTATTTCACTTGTATTTTCAGCGCCGCTGCTGGTGAATACTATTATAATTGTGGTATGTATGTGTTCATTTGTATGGATGCTTTGAATAAATTGATAAGTAAATGTATGTGGATTGGTTGCATTTAATAATGTATTTTTTCCCAGGTCACCTGGGTTTACAAAACTTTGACTGTTATGACTGAACTGAAGACGCGACAGCAGAGAATGAAAGCAGAAAAAGAGAAGAAGAAGTGAAAGTGCCTAATACTTTTTTTTTTTAAATTGAAATAAGACTTGTCCAAGTAATCAATTCCTCCATGTGTTTATCTAGAAACAGCAATGGTTTTGTGTCTGAAGTCAAGAAGACTGCGACCTGTGATGGTGGACGATGAGGTGGACTCAGGTGTCTACAATGCACTTGAATTGACTGTGAAATTGGTCTTGGAAGGTCTTTAAGGTCGTTTTGCGCTTCGATGTCAAACAACTAATATTTTTCCATCACAACCAATGCTATAAGTATTAGTGAGAGACCGTCTTCCAGTCTTTTTCCCTTTCCCTCTGTATTTTGTAACTGTCTTATCTGTGTCTATCAAGTATCCAGTCTTCTGCTTCAGCCAATTGGAGCCGTGGTGTGAATTCCAGGTAATGAGGGATTGTATTCAGAACACCTCAGGAATTTAAGCTTCTGTGAAGCATTTCACTTCTTTATAATCAAGTTTCATGCTTCCTATGTGTATTGTGTGCCAGCAGCATTTTATAAATAAAATTATCCACTGTATCTTAAATGGGGTTAATTAGTGTTAATTTTTATGATTTTTTTTTTCCTTTTTTCTCATAAAAATTCTGAGTTCGGTAAAATATTGTACTTAATTTGTGGAGGTAAAGAAAATGATCTCTGATTTTTTTTTTTTAAATNCTGTTTTGTAGACGTTGCATCTGGAAACATTTAAACCTTTGTGTGAAGATCTAATCTTCTGTGTAGAATAGATGTTGTTTAAGACACCAAAAGGTGATCTACAGAACTGAGCTTAGACTAATGTGAGCAACAGTAGGGTCCGAAAATGCAGAACACTAAATTATTAAGCTTGCATGTACTTGTGATATTAACTTTAAGTGTTTGAATAGTTTTGACAACAGTGGAAATACAGACCTGAGGTAAATAAGCAGATTATAGAATAATAGAACAACCAGATTGGAAGAGACCCACCGGATCATCGAGTCCAACCATTCCTATCAAACACTAAACCATGTCCCTCAGCACCTCGTCCACCCGTCCTTTAAACACCTCCAGGGAAGGTGAATCAACCACCTCCCTGAGCCGCCTGTTCCAGTGCCCCATGACCCTTTCCGTGAAAAAATTTTTTCCCGATGTCCAGCCTGAACCTCCCCTGTTGGAGCTTGAGGCCATTCCCTCATGAGTTCTTCTGCGACTCTTGATGCAGTGTTGGGCAATGTCAACTGTGAATTCTCCATGAGAATATCTGCAGTGGTCCCTGTTTTGGAGGACTGAATAGAATCTATCCAAATGGATGCAAAATAGTCCCTGGCACCTGTCTTTAGGACCAGTGAACAAGTCTGTGAGATTTTGTAGCTAGATGTGGTCCTCTCATGCTGTTTTAGAAAAGTTCAACTTTTCTCTAACAGTTCACTGCGGAGAAGTATGTATATTTTTCATACATAAACCTAAGCATGATCACACACACATGCTCCTGACTTTCCTCTTGTGGAGTGTTCTGCGACACTATCAACGCACAATCATTTTCATACCAAACGCTTCAAGCTGTAGTGCTTCATCCTACTGAGGTATCACTCCTGTTACCAATAGTGTTTGGCTTCACAGCAATTACAAACTTGATTCGCAGTAACGAGGTGACTCAGCACCTAACCAGCGAGCGTTCCAGTGGAAAACAACGGGCCTTAGTACACACAAGGCAAACTTTCCCCAAGTATTTCAGTATATTTTCTTGTATGTGCAGTTGGGAAAAAAAGAAAATTGCCTGTTCTGTAAGTATGTGAAACTGTTGAGATAAAGTGATTAGATCTGTCCTTTCTTGTGTAACGTAGACGAGATAACAAATTATTGCCTGTTTTTATGTGACTTGCTTTGCACAAGATTTACTAGAAAAATTCTCAATACCTTTGGGTATCCTAAATGACATAAAAAAAATCTTGTGCTTGCTGAAGTTCTCTTTCCTGTTCCTTGACCTTTCAGGCAGTATTTCATTTTGTGTTCCATTACCAGGGTAATTTTGCCCTTTAATATAGCATCCCAGGGCATTCCAACCCTTTAACAAAGCTGAAAAACAAAGAACCCTAGAATGTCAGTTGGCAAGCACTATAGTTTTAATTAGCAAGTAAAAATTTGAGCTGCATATTATTTGTTGATTTCAGACACCGCTGACATAATGCGATAGCTAGGGGCCAGGTAATACTTGGTTTAGAAAGTATCCTTCCATGGATGGTGACTCAACGACCTCCCTGGGCAGCTTCTACCAGTGCCCACTAACTCTTCAGGTGAAGAAGTTTTTTTCTGATGTCCAATCTGAACCTTCCCTGGCACAATGTGAGGCCATTCCCTGTTGTCCTGTCCCCTGTCACTTGGGAGAAGAACCCAGCTCCCTCCTCTCTACAACCTCCTTTCAGACAGTTGTAGAGAGTGATAAGGTCTCCCCTCAGCCTTCTCCAGGCTAAACAACCCCAGCTCCCTCACCTACTCCTCATAAAAATATTCCTGTTTCTTACATTTCACAAAGACTGAAGTTTGTATATGAGTGGTTAAGTCTAGCTAACCCTGATCGAGAAACACTACANACTCGGCACTGGTGAGACCGCTCCTTGAATCTTGTGTTCAGTTGTGGGCCCCTCACCATAAGAAGGATGTTGAGGCTCTGGAACGAGTCCAGAGAAGAGCAAGGAAGCTGGTGAAGGGGCTGGAGAACAGGCCTGATGAGGAACGGCTGAGAGAGCTGGGGGTGTTTATCCTGGAGAGGAGGAGGCTGAGAGGAGACCTCATTGCTCTCTACAACTACCTGAAAGGAGGTTGTGGAGAGTGGGGTGCTGGGCTCTTCTCCCAGGTGAGAGGGGACAGGACAAGAGGGAATGGCCTCAAGCTCCACCAGGGGAGATTTAGACTGAACATTAGGAAAAAAATTTCACAGAAAGGGTCATTGGTCCCTGGCAGAGGCTGCCCAGGGAGGTGGTTGATTCACCTTCCCTGGATGGGTTTAAGGGACGGGTAGACGAGGTGCTAAAGGACGTGGTTTAGTGTTTGATAGGAATGGTTGGACTTGATGATCCAGTGGGTCTCTTCCAACCTGGTTGTTCTATGATTCTATGAATTTAGAGACTGTTTTGCCTACTTAGTGTTTTGTATGTGCAAGTGAATGAGATACAAATGTTTAAATGTTTAGAGGCAGTGACTGAGATCTTCAGCCTCCCTTAACACATCCTTCCACAACAACACATGGTGTCAGGCAGCGTGGAAAAATATTAAAATNAGTGAATGAGATACAAATGTTTAACGCTGCTGGAATACTTTTAATTGGGAGAACTGAATTTAGGTTGCTTGCAAACAAACCTGTGTATTTCTTTTTGGAACATGCATATAGAAAAGCTGGTAGCTGCTCAGTTTGGAGAGCAAGATGAGACAGAGGTGATTTTTTTACTGGTTCTGTCTAACTTAGAGTCAGTGACTCAGATCTTCAGCCTTCCTTAACACATCCTTACTCTACAACACATGGTATCAGGCAGCGTGGAAAAATATTTAAAGGGAGAAAGCAACATTAACCTGGCAACTTTACCATAGTAGGAAGTAGTTTTGTTGCATATAAATCTATGAAAAGTTGGAAGAATTTAACTGGCAAACTCCCTGCAGTTTGAAGTTGGCCTTGTTCCCTATGGAAAATTAATAACTAAGATGAGAGATGAGTTTCCAAGAAAGAGAACCTGAAATTCTCTCTTTTCCCACATCTGCTGATATGCCACATCCTTAGCTTGGAGCGTATTTTCACCTCTTTCTGGTCCAATGAATCTTATTCTAGATGAAATGTAAGAGATCCAATATGGGAATAAATATGTCTGTTTCTTAGGATTATTTGTTAGCTTAGTGTATGTGTGAGTTGGATATCCCAGTTTCCCATAAAAAGTATCTCCCAAAGGCACCGAAAGACAGTAAATTGAGTTCTCCTGCATCGTTGTGTGTATTATAAATAAAGAACTTGAAAAGCTACTCTTATGGCCTTTCATCAGCTGAATTTTGAAGGTACATACTTGAGAAGATCTGCTGTGGCTGTGAATCCTGAGCGGAAGGAGGATCTGCAGAATTGCTCTGTGGTTTTTGAGAATCATAAGCTTGAATCTTGAGCTCTGTCTTTTATAGGAACTGGGAATGTCAGGAAAAATCATAGAATCATAGAATCCCTAGGCTGGAAAAGACTTTTGAGATCATCGAGTCTAACTCTACCTGTCTATTACTAAACCACATCCCTAAGCACCTCATCTACCAGTCTTTTAAATATCACCAGGGATGGGGACTCAGTCACCTCCGAGGGCAGCCTCCGCCAGTGCCTGAGATCCCTTTTGGTGATGAAACTTTTCCTAATGTCCAATCTGAACCTGCCCTGGCACAGCTTGAGGCCATTCCCTCTCGTCCTATCACCTGTCACTTGGGAGAAGAGACCAACACCCACCTCTCTACAACCTCTTTTCAGTAACGATTCTTTGTGTGAACAAGATAGAATAAAGCTGGAATGTAGGGAATGTTTTTTTTAAAAATACAGCTACTAAACATATTCTTTTTCTAGTATGAATTTGATTAAAATAGAAGCAAAATAACTTTTCACTGTAGATTTCACACTACTTTTATAGCTAATACATCAGAGTATATTTATCTGTTTATAAAACTCACATATTGTGTAAATTTGCATATTTAAATTTTTAATATTTTAAAATAGGTGTTAAGTCTTATAATATGTTTCAACAAAGTACAAGTATCAGTCGTTTTCTGTGCATCGGATCTTTACAGTGAACAGAACTCACCACTGGATGTCACTGCCTCACGTGCAAAAGCTGCTTCTGTAGAGTTTTTCACCACAGCTTCATAAATACTTTCTGAATTTCAGAATGGACAGGCAGGCTTGGACTGTAGCCTCTGAAAGCATAAATTGTTATCTGAGCATCAAGATATGTCTCCAGTCACTTCTAAATTTGTATTGACCCTCTTGCTTTCTACATTAACAAGTACTTGTGGCACTGATGTGCATATCAAGACTCTGGAGGTATTCAGTGTTTAAAGTTTCTTAATGCAGCGAGTAAATCAATACCCTGTTCGCTCATACTTGCATTTTATATGGAGAAGCCTGTCTTCATCCAATTAAAGAGAAGTAGAACTATGAAAAAGAAAACAATTACATTATTGTGTGACCAATATGCAGGAGTGCTTGCTGAAGCAATCTGGTTCATGAATTGGCATGGCTTAAGTATGACTTCTGTTTATTTTTGATTTATGTAATGTATTGTTACCATGTCTGTCCTCAAGTGTCTGTGTAGCTGGCAGTCACTTATGGCCATGGTTGAGGTTCTTGGAAATAATTTCCAACTGGTAAATGATACTTAGCAATGTTCAGAAGCTTTATAGCTTCCTTTGAGAAGATATAGATGCAGAGTTCTCCACTTGCTCTTCCCTTTATGAACCTGATTTTGAGCTTGTTTTTATTTATCCTTGGAATTCATAGAATCATAAAATTATTTGGATTGCAAGTGACATGAAAGCTCATCCAGTTCCCACCCCCCTGTCATGGGCAGGGACACTTCCCACTGGATCAGACTGCTCAAGACCCATCCAACTTTGTCTTGAACANAAAAAAAAAAAAAAGAAAAAAAATTATCTGAGTTCTGTTTCCACACGTTACCTCTTTAAGAATATAGACTTTCAGTTTCAATGGACTTCGATCCTTTTGCTGTGGTTTACATGCATGCACATAACGACTCTGAAAATAGTAGGCAATTATAACTCAACGTGCTTGTGAAATGCCAGCCTCATAACTCAGACTCGATGTGCTTTATGGATCTCTGTTTTGTGATCTCTCTTCTGGCCAGTTTCTCCAAATTGTGGCCTTACATATAACACATTTTTGCTGTGAATCTGCAAGCATTATACTGAGTAGAAAATACCTCCGAGGACCAAAAAGGAAGACCTCTGCCCTTCCTATATTTTTGTTTATTTTTTTCATGTAATTATGAACTATAGGAACTTTTCTCATATAGTTTCACAGGCTTAACGAAGCCAGAAAAGGAGCTGTACCTGGTAATATGTTTCACTGCCGCAAGCACTGACTTTAAGAAGTCCCATTGAAATCGTGGCCCTATTTTCTTTGGCACTCTCCAGACTTAAAACCAACTGAAACCAATGTCAGGATCAAATGTGTTGCCTCTTTCATCTGAAAATGCTATAATAATTAGCAAGACATTCAGCAGAACTGATTGAAGCAAGGGATATTTCTTAACATTGACATGTTCCGAGTGTCATTTATAACACCCTTGTGAATACAGCCCTGAGTCAAAGAAATACAATCTTGTATACACTTCCTCCCTTCAGATAAAGCAAAAAACTGAGAAAAGGGATTTGCATGGTGGCCTAAGGGAAGGCAGAATGAAGTTCAGCTGGACAACGAAGAATCTAGGCTAGGACCCTTCACTGAAATCATAATTCTTTCTCAGTCTCAGGACTGCGTGGTGAATATACCTGGGTAGTTTCAACTAGTGGGGCAAGAAGTGAAATTGGGTTTTTTTCCTATAATTAGGTCTGATATACCTGATCTCCAGGAGTACTAAGCCTGGGAGGGTTCTAATATCATAGAAACACTCAGCAATTCTACAAGTCATTCAAGTGATGATGCTGTGGAATTAGGATAAATACGTGAACAAAGGTAAATGGGCGCTATTCCATTGCAGTGGGCAGTAATGATCTACCCAACAGCTCATTACTGATACATATTGAATCATAGAATCATAGAATCACCAGGTTGGAAGAGACGCACCAGATCATCGAGTCCAACCATTCCTATCAAACACTAAACCATGTCCCTCAGCACCTTGTCCACCCGTCCCTTAAACACCTCCAGGGAAGGTGAATCAACCACCTCCCTGGGCAGTCTGTTCCAATGCCCAATGACCCTTTCTGTGAAAAACTTCCTCCTAATCTCTAGCCTAAATCTCCCCTGGTGGAGCTTGAGGCCATTCCCCCTCGTCCTGTCCCCTGTCACTTGGGAGAAGAGGCCAGCTCCCTCCTCTCTACAACCTCCTTTCAGGTAGTTGAAGAGAGTAATGAGGTCTCCTCTGAGCCTCCTCTTCTCCAGGCAAGTAACGTGTAGTAGAATCTACAAAAGGTGAATCATTTTAGGTCCATAACTGGGAGAGTTAAGCCTCTGATACCATATTCTTCACCTTGATTTAGGGATTAGTGAGAGTCATCAGCTTCCTGTAGACACCCTAGAGAGAATGTGATTTGTATGATATGTATTCAAGCAAAGGCATCACAAAAATTGGGAAGCTGATGTACCAAACATAATATAGAAGTCTTCAGCCATTCATGACAAATTATTTTCTAGCAGAATCCAGGGAACTGTAAGCTTTTTGGCTGTTTAAATACATTCGATCCACAGCAATATTGGAAAATGGAATTAGAAATGGGTTTAATGGTTTTACTTGGAGGTTGTGGGTTTTGTAGGTTAATTGATAGTGGGACCTTTGTAAGTAATCACTGTTTTTTGTTTGAAATCTCAGGGTCAACACAAATAAAACAGTTCAGTTTTATCTATTTTCTTGTTTCAATAACCTTAAATGCTACATTAGACTACTCATTCTACAATAATTATCAAAACGCAGGATACAATATCCCTCTCATTAAGAAGAGCTAATTTATTAAAAAAAACCAAACTCATGAGACTAATTTATTTGTTGCAAATTGATTTATTGCTTTTTATCATCAGAAATTAGATTTATTTAGTAAATAGTGTGTGTTGCCCAAGATTTCAGCTTCCTCCATATTGCAGAAAGAACAAATATAACATGAGAAATTAGCTGACTGGATTTATATGTCAGCAAACAATGCCAGTTGTAATGTTATGTGATTGCCACAAAATTCTCTGTGAAACAGGAATAAAAGTATTCCAAAATAATACTAAATAGAGATTCCTCAGTAACTGATTGGTTAGCAACTGTTTAATACTTTAAAAAATAATTTTTCTCCAGCCTAAACAACTCCAGTCAGCTGCTCCTTATAGACTTCTTCTCCACCCCCATCACCACTTTTGTTGCCCTTCTCTGGACACTCTTCAGGACCTCAATGTCTTGCTTGAAGTGAGGGGCTCAAAACTGAACC
>WAAB01016960.1:302327-313757 GCA_013389865.1 Piaya cayana | reverse complement strand
TTTACGGAAAGGGTCATTAGGCACTGGAATATGCTGCCCGGGGAGGTGGTTGATTCGCCTTCCCTGAAGGTGTTTAAGTTACGGGTGGACGGGGTCCTGAGGGACATGGTTTAGTGTTTTGTGGGAGTGGTTGGACTCGATGATCCAGTGGGTCTCTTCCAACCCGGTGATTCTGTGATTCTGTGATTCTGTTACGCGCAGCAAGATACTAGATAATGATAAAGACCCATGATGTAGCCCAAGGAGCTAGACCACAGGAAATGTTTCAGGTATGGAGGAGTAAAAGAGTATTTAAGGATGGAAGGGACCTGGAAAGAGCAAAAAAGACTCTTGCAGAAGCTGTCATGTTTCGTAGTAGACGTGGCATTACTGGGTAGATTGAGTCAGAGCAGTCTAGAAGGTACAAAGCCAGCATCAAGCTCCCAGTCTCACTCAACTGGCATGCTACTGTTCTTGGGAAAAACAAGCGGGGAACTAAGCATAGGGCACTCTGGGACACTCCTGGCAGTGCGTCTGTGGCACAAAATCACTGCTGTGTGATCTAGCTAACAGCAGTGACCGTTCACAATCTGCCCACACAACTATGCTTTCAATTGCTACGTGACCTGGCAGCACAGAGCTTTCACATGACTGAGAGATGAACTATGGCCTCAGAAGATGCAGAGCAGAATATAGCATGTGATATTGAGCTGTTTATAGCAAGGTGTTACTAGTTGCCTTGAAGCAAAATCTTTGCTCCGTAGTAAGTTCCTTGCACAGTGAAATGGGAGGAAAAAATATAGATGAAGCCTAGCCAGATGCTAAGAAATAATGACTGAGATATTCTCTGATTGCAAAATAGTGGATCTACAGTCACTGACAATCACCGTACACATGAGAAAAAGCAAGCCAATGTACAGAAACAGTCAAGTGTGTCATCATGAGAAAATGCAGAACTGACAGAAGGGGGAGACTTAGTAACTGTGAGCAAGAAAATGTCTTGCTGTCATTTGTTTCTACATTTTTTTTCTGGGAAACAGGACTTTGTGGGCATACTTTGTAAATAGGATCTCACCAAAGAATCTTTCTGATGTCATTAGTTTTTTCCTCCTTCCATAAACAAGCTAAATTGCAACTACCTCTAATAGTATGGTAGAATGGACTGTTAGGGAAAAAAAAGACAAGACGCTTGAAGAGAAAAACCTTGGAAATATGATTTGTGGCCCAGTTTTTATTTAGGTCCGGATGTAGAATAAGACATATCCATATTTGGCTCAAACTCTTGACATGAGACTTAGAAGAGAAAAAAAGGGGGCCCATCTGAACTAAGGACCTGAGAAAACTTAGGCTCCAGGCGTATCCACATGAGACTTTCCAAGATAAATTAACAGTGGGCCAATTTGTAGATGTTCAGCTGGACTTAGAATTACGGAGCTAGATGTGAAAGGAGGCTGTGAACACTTCACACAGCTGTGGAATTTGCCAGGGAAACTGAACCTTCATTTGTAGCAGCTCACCAGGAAAGAAAGCAGACAAAATATGGAATTCAATTGCTAGGGGCCCTATTAGACAAGACTTGCTTCTGGTAGGCATCAAAGAAAAAAAGCAATTGTAGCTTGGTCTATGATATTTTTCAGCTCCTGGAAACATTATTAAAATTGTTTTAGAAGACAAGAGAATAATGCAGAAATCCAGGGAGGCATTTCAGCTAATTGCTGGTGTGGTGATCAAGAAAAATTGGCTAGAAGAGGCTTGTTATAACTTGAAGGTTGGCCAAGAGAGAGAACCACAGTTGCCTAGTGAAAGTTCCTTGGAATCAAGCTACTGAAGCACAGCCTGCACGTCCAAAGGTGGCCTGCATGCTTTTGGTTTGGATCTGGGAGTGATGCAAGAACAGTAGATGGTTGTCTACTGAACAGGCAATACAACTATGAAATCCACAACAGCTATGGACAGCGATTCTACCACAGCTCCTCTTAGACCTGTTAACAATCCAGAAGATCACTGTTCTTCAAGGCCTTGAGTTCCTGCCTGCATCTTGGACTTCAAGAGACAGCACAGCCTGTGCAAAAGAGAAAGAAGTTCCCTGGTAAAGCTTCAGGTTGGGCTTCTATTAATCTATTATTCATCTTGGCTTTTAATTTACTATTATTGTTATTATTATTATCATTATTATTATTATTTCTTTTGTTTGCACACAGATGAAACACATACGATTTGGGGGAAGAAAATGTCCTGAAAGCTTTGGTTTCTCCCAGGGTATGCAGTATTTTCTGCACATAATTGAAAATTGGCCATGACATCTGCTGTATCTGTCAGATGCTAGTGAAGACATTGGCAATTAGCTAACTTTCTCATGTAGTAGCTAACACACTGGTCATCACCACAGTTGATATTAGAACCAGGAACCCCATGCTCTAGAGAAGCAACCCCACCACTGCACGATGTATGAATCCAAGGAAAGCTTCTTTCTAAACTTGGCAGTTTTCAGCTCACAGATTAACTTCAGCTATTTTCTCACATTCAGAAATCTTGATGTAACTAGATGTTCTTGTAGGAAGTGGGAGGTCTGGACAAATGAAAGATTTTAGGCACTCCTATTTGGGGAGTACCCGAGGGAAGGACTGTTTGAGTAAATTTTTTCTACAGTGCCTAAAATAAAAGGGCTCTGGTCCATAGTGTTAAGGGAATAGAAACAATAACAACAACAGTAGTTTTCCCCTTTTCAGAGGGGGCTCCTTACAGGATGGACATACAGTGCAGTAGGCTGGGATTTGACCTAAGAGAGACTTCCAAAGCTTTTTTTAAGTTCTGGGCGGGTAGACCCTTTTTGACATCTGAATATGACTCATGCTTTATCAATGTAACAAGTGAAGAGGAATGTGAGAGTTGGCTCTGTCTTCGCATATAGGCAGATAGGTTTCCATTGAAGATGGAAGTTTGGATGTGTGCACCTAATTGTGGAATTTTAAGTACCAAAGATACATCCTGTAAGTTAAGAGTACTTACTGCCCACACAACAGGTTGTTGATATCCAAACCTCTTTTGTACCTAGTGGTTTTCTCCATGTGACAGGCAGAAGCTGTCCTCTTCCAAGGACTCTCACAGCCCTGGCTTTGTACAAATGCTACAACTCCAGAAGATGCCTACGTTTCATGGGGCATTTACTGAGATATGAAGGTGTTAACTCATGTAAGAGCTGAGCATCCAGTGTTTCCAGCTCAGCTTGGCTCCACTCTGATGCATTCAAGGTGCACAGAAGGAGGGAACTCAGCTTTTATAATCTTCCTTTTTATTCAAATAGAATTGCGCAGAAAAGTATATGAGTGCTTTCAGGTTCAGTGTCCTCTTCCTCCTCGGTAATGAAGATGGCAGAATGAGCAATGCAGTGCTTCCTTCCTTTAGCCTGTTGGCTGCCCAAAGTACTGTGGAAGCTGCTCTCTGCTGAATTTCACTTGAGAGGCAGCTGCTTTTCACATCATGGAGTCACCAGGAGTAGCAGCTGTCAAAGTAAGCTGGACCCACGGGGGCTGTGAGTTGCTTTTGAGATGTTCTCATCACCTCCCCTTGCAGCAGAGTTCCTGGGTAATGGCTGTATAAACACCTTGCCTCCAAACCCCATCTTTGGGTAGGCAGTAATTGTTTGGGAAGTACTGTAGGCTAATGCTAAGATAAGCTGCTTACATAACATGTTGGAAAGGTCACTGGTGCCTTCAGCAAAGAAAAGTTGCTGTACCCCGATCCTTGCTGTTTTATCCTGCAGTTTGTTCAGCTCTGATTCCACTGACTTGTCTTGTCTTTTTTTTTCCTGATTGTTCTGTCACTGAATTGAGTAATTAATGTCTTTAATCTAGCAATCATAACGTGAGGCAGTAGCAGAGACTCTCTGGCAACCAAAACAAGTGAAAACCCCTGTAAGATTAATGTTCTTGTTCTTTCTCCCATGGTAAAATGTCAGTATTTTAGAAGAGAAAATGTTTTCAGCTGTGCACAGAAGGGTTTTTATTTAAGTGACCACAATTTCAGAGTTTCCATTGTGTTCTCATTCTCCCTGTCTCCTTCTTTATGAACAGTCTAGTATCATTTATTTAAAATTCTCCCTCTTTTCCTTGGAATGTAGTTAATTGACTTGGAAGGAGTATAATCTCTTGAAGAAAAACATGCTTACCATGTAAATAGCTCCTTCTCAAAAGGTTTGCAGAAAAACAGACTATGTACAAATTCTTAGAATGCTCTGTTGTGCCAAACACTGTTGAATTTACTTGAATTGGTCAAATCCTGGCATCAAAATATGACATTTTATGATTATTTATATTGTTTATTAACTAATGCATAGCTGTGATAGTCTAATTACTACTGCTCTTAGTATGGTCATATACACTGTTCACAGCAATAGTACAAACCACATGCAATTTGGCTGGTTTCAAGTTTAAGTAGGGAACTATAAATTACTGGGTTTCATGCAAAACTGTTTGGCCCATGAACCTTTCATCAAATCTGCAAGAATAACTTATTTGTTTTTGTCCCCCCCTCCCGGTCTCTCTACACACACCCCTATATTATGGAGAAGCTTAAATGAATGTTGTGGGTTTTGTTATGTAACTTCAGGTCAGTGGCTAAAAATCAAGCATATGATAGGTTATTGACTGACCAAAACCATTGTCTTAGAGTAAACATAGGCAAAGCAATGCACCTCACTACTGTGGCCCATCTTTCCTGAAATGATGAAAAAATCCTTAACACCACATACTTTCAGACTCAGAACCAGCTCTGCTGGGCAACCCAAGTGGGCCGCAGCTACGTTAACGTAACTGTAAATGTCTAGACTCAAAATTTAGCTCCACTGCTATAATAAGCTGACTCAGGGGCAGCTGAAGTCCATGTTGATCTACTTGATTGAAAAGCAGCTAACCTCTTTTCTGGGTGTTATGGTAGTAATACTGTTTTGACAGGGTCAAAGCAACAAGTCTCTTTCTCATGCCCAGCCTCAATAAAGATCATAAGATTGGTGCTCCCAGTCTATGTTACCTGCTGTGGTCTTGCTTTGATGAATGTGCCCAGGAAGTTTTCCCTGTACCACGTCACTCATCACAGGAAGGCAGATTGAGAGTACCCTTCTTATTTCTAGGCTCCCCTCATTCATCCCTGCTGTGTGACATTAGGATCATGTTCCCTTTCCTACATAACAGATCCATATCACAGGTGACCCAGGGGAGCATTCACTCTGCAGCCCCTTTGGAGCTGTGTCTGGGGCACTGCATCAGCAAAACCAGCTGAAGTAGCAGGAAGGGTGTGGGAACAGCGTGGGTTTATATGGCTGTAGAACTAGATGAGGTAAGAGTCATGCCAGCTCCATGCTGGCACCAAGCTAGTGGGACCCGAACCAGCCCTATGAAGTATTTCTGCTTGTTTGATTAGAGCTATGTTGGCAGTAAGTAGGTCTGCTTTTTGTTTGGATGTGATAGGTGCAGTCCCATGCTCAGTGGTGGGCTGGGACTGGCAACAACTTGCACCCTCTTGGCTTGGTCAGAGCAGTTGCTTGCTGTGCCTGACTGTACAGACATGCCCTGTAACTCCCTAGCCCAGACATAAGGCAACACTTACTAAAGAGGAGCCCGTCTGCAAGTTGCAATACTATTTTACACTGAATAGGAATCACAGAATCACAGGATCACAGAATCTCCAGGTTGGAAAAGACCCACTGGATCATCGACTCCACCCATTCCTATCAATCGCTAAGCCACGCTCCTCAGCACCTCGTCCACCCGTCCCTTAAACACCTCCAGGGAAGGTGACTCAATAAGACCAAACAGGTCCAGGTTGTACGAGCATGTCGACCAGCAATCTGGACAGGAGTGATGAGAGGACAAAACCACTCCACTGTCTCCTTTGTCAGCCTTGCAAAGTCTGTGCAAGATGTCGCTGCTGCTGCTACCTAGGGAAGAGTCTAGATGTCTGCGACTGTGATAATCCTGCCAGCAAGAATCCCTGTCCCTAGTTGTCTTCCTTGAGAGCCAGCAGGACCAATAAACACTGAATTTTCAGTCTCCATGACCTGATTCTCCCTCTAGCACTGCCCCTTTTCCTACCATTTCCTCCTTGTGCCCCTTAGTTTTGGAGCAGTAAAATTCAGCTTTTCCTACAGTGGGGAGAAGCCTTTAGCTGACTTTGAGATGGAGAGGACTTTCTTGAAAACTGCTGATGGCATGTCAAGGACAATATTGGGAAATACCTATGCTCTTGGCATTTCTCTTGGCTGGCTCAGCAAGTTGCATTTTATGACTCTTGCTTTAAGGTGTGCTCTTCTCATGCCTCACTGTAGGAATGGAAGCCTGTGTATCTTGGGTACTTTGAATTCTTCACGTGAAGCCAGCATATAAATATTGGGCATAGCCTCATGAAGTGTATTAATGCCCTGGAAAGCTCTCTAATGTCAAAGTATAATGGGCAAAGGCAGGTCAGGGAAAGAAATTTGCTGTGCTGGAGTTATTAGGCTTTGACAAGTCATTCCAGGTCTTGTTCCCTGTTTCATCATATCAGGTTTGCTCTACCGTATTTTGAACATTTCATTACTTTTAAGCATCAGTGTAGCCTCAGGGAAATGAATGGATGGCTCAGAAGGGGACATTTTTTGAAATATATGGCTGAGAGGAGGGAAAGAGAGCACTTGTGCTTCAGTTCTCACAGATCAGGGATGTATTCAGCTGAATTCTGCAGTTCCACTGTCCAAAAGTACACAAACAAATATGTTTTATTCACACACAGAATTACTGCTTTTGTGCCGTTAGGGAGGGAGGCAGGCAGGGAGTGGCTGGACAGAGAAGGGCCTTTTGTTCTCATTTTGTCTTTGGCAAATGCTCTGCCACTCAACTCCAGCAGCGTTTGAAGAGGAATTGAGATTCTCTGCTGAAAGGTGCAGAGCGCTGTGGTGCTCCAGCCCATTCTGCAGGCATGAAGCTGCTGCATTGCTGTGTGGGGCCTAGCTGTGTTACAGGCAGAATACCATTGCTTTCTGCATGTAATGATGGTCTTGAAAAAGAAGAGGTGCAACCACAAAAAGGCTTTTCTTTTTCTTTTTTTTTTCTCCAAGCAGCAACATCTCTAAAAAAAGAATTGTTAACCAGCTCAAGAAATACAAATTAATTCTGTGTTCTCAGTCCATTGCCCTCTACCATCCATCACTTGGGATAATGATAGACTTTCAGTTTATAATTAAGTCAGTATTCATTGACAATTCCTTCTAATTTGTTTGAAATACTTTTCAGACTTTTGATTCTTCACAATTGCTCAGCAGAAGGAAAAAGAAGAGAGTGAATACGTTTTCAGATACCTGGTGGGATTTGGAAGCTTGGAGGAAATAGAAAGCTGTTGTAAAAGCATCAGGCAGCTAAGCAACATATTATTTCAGAAGCAGCCTCTCCCACTGTTTTCTAACAACCATGGGTCAAACCATCCCAACCGTCTGTGGCAGAATTTTCAAGCTCTTCCAAGCTGTAGACCACTACAACTTCTTAGGCAAAGTGCTAATTTGCTGATTGAAGAGTGTTGCACAGGTAGTGTAAAATGTCCTTTTGCAGATCCCCTTGAAGGCAAGGAAGAATGATTCTGCCCATAGGTAAGCCTTTCAATGGGTCTGCATGCCACAGTCTGAAAAATGCTACCTGTAACACACCTGCAGCAAAAGCTGTCAGAGCACAATGTGTGACTGAACAGCATCAGGTCTGGCCAAGTGGACCATCGGCGTTTGATTTCTCCAGTCACGGGGACTGGATACAGTAAAAGCACCTAGATCATACTGAAAAGAGGACAGCCTTTGCTGGTACAGAGGAATAGAAGAAAAGCCAAATTTCTGTGTTCTGGGGAGAAAATTCCTTAATGATCTCAGTCCTAGCGACTGGGAGCAGCTGTTGTAGGTACATTTAGAGGTCACCCCAGTCCTAGCATGAACAGGACACGATAAGCATGGGTTGGAAGGACAGAGAGGAGTGCTTGAGAAAGAAATATAAGTAGAAATGGCAGAGGAAAAGAGGGACAGGGATTTAGGGTGTTAAGGCTGTATGTTTTATTACAGAGCAGTGGGAAAGAGGACTGTGGAGAAAACAGGGATAGTTGTGCTAGCCAAGTTGTTATGGGGACTGTAAGGTTGCTGTGGAGGATGAGCTTGGGAGAACTCTTGGGACCTGAATTTGTGTTCAGCACTATGTTCAACATTATTTATTATGAGTGTTACAGGCATGCCCTGGAGCCTTAGGATGGGACCAGGACTCCACAGTGCTGGCTGCTCTTTTCCTTCCAGAGCTAACAAATCATGCAGGCAGCCTTTTCTGTTGTGCACTAACTGCACCTCTCTCTCCTTCAAATCATTGAATCATTTCTACTGTAACTAATATTTTATTATTAAGTATTTGGAAGAAGTCAAACTGAAAAAAACCACTAATATCTCAATTTGGCTTTTCTCTTAATGAACTACTGAGAATTTGAATAATGTTTGCTACCCACGTACCACAAAGCACTGGGAGTCTGTGCTGTCTGACCAATTTACTGAATAATTTCTTGTGCAGGTTTGTACTGCTGTTTCAAGCATATTGGGAAGCTGTGCTACTTTAGGAGGGAGAGGAGGTCAGACAGGAGGATCAGTGCAGCCAGGCAACTGCCAGCAAGGACTTAAGTTTTCAGGAGAGAAGGGGTGTTAGCATGGGTCCAGCTCCATCCTTTGACTGCTGAATCCTTGCTTTTTAAAAAGCAGACCATTAGTATTCTGTGATAAAGCAGTTATGGTCTTTGTTTGACAGCTAACTGGAATGCGAAGAAACCTTCATGGATGTGATTTAGAGCTCATTGCATGTCCTGGAACATTCTAACTGTTCCACCAGGTTCCTCCTCCATGGGAGTCACTACTGCTCAGAAAGGGGCCACCATCAGCCTCTTGTGGGAAAGGGATAAACTGAAGCAAATGTAATACAGGACCAGCAGGGGAGCATGCCCGTTTTGTCCTTGTTCAGTGGTCAGGAAAGAAGGTCAGTGCTGCCAGCATCCTTCGCAGCTGCTTATTTTGTTAAAAATGGTGGGGTGAGGGCAGATTTGCTCCCTTTTCTGAGAAGTTAAGTCATGGAATCAGGAACAGGCTGGTTGGGCTCCTGAAAACATTTTCAACTCTTATGCACCATGTGAACAAATTTCCCCATGTTTGTTGGTTTGAGATGACATGGCAAATTAGTGTAAAACTACTATGGTGGCTGTTCCTCTGTAAGAGCTTGCCCTTGATCAGGAAGGATATTGGGCTAACCAGTTTATTCTGATTCATGGGACACACTGGTCTCTTCAGAGTCCTTGCAAGAGTAAGTGTCTACTCTACATCTTACTGTGGGAGTTGAAGTCTGAGGACAAGACAGGTGGATGATAGTCAGCAGCAATAGAAAAAACTTGACACCACAAGACTTTCCAGCCTTGATGGGCCTCAAGAAGTGATGAGATAAATTAGTGAAATAAAATTAATTGAGGGCCATAATAAATAAAAATACCAAACAGTCTAACCCTCTGTCTTTGGCCCAGAAGGTGTAGATTTCTGGAGACTGAGGGTATGATATATACTTCTTTTGTTCTGGTAATTCTCCCTAAATGAATGCTGTTGGATACTGTCCAACGCAGGGCATTTGGCTAGATGGATATCTGCTTTGGACTGTTAGGAGCTCTTCTTAGATTCATCCATAATCCAAGTTTTCTTCTGTACTTTGAAGTACAGTTTTGCACCAAATCTTTATTACTCATGAAAATATTCTAGGTAGAAAAACCTGTGAAAGACACTTATTTTTCTTAATAATCATCACAATAATCATAATTATAATAACCATCATAATAATTATCACAGTGCCAAAACTCTGATGGTTCAGAGGCAGTCAGTTCCTGTTTTATTAGTCTGTATGTGAGCTTATAGCATCCATGTGGACTGAAAAAAACGAAGAGGAGAACCTGCAATATTGCCCTTGACATGCAGTAGACATTTCATTTGGTGCCAACCTTGTGGGACTGGAAATAACTTCCCCTAAAGACTGCCCCTGAAGGAGCTGGGGGAGGAGAGAATATCGATTGTCTTGCAAAATTGCTTGGGTTCTATGATGACCCCAAGATCACTGTCCTCTCCTGATGTTTTCCTGTGGAAAAACATTCTCTTGCACTTCTTGTGGGCCCTGACATGATGTTGGAGGACGGCTTGCAGCACTGTGCCATGCAGGGCTGCTGCAGGTGGTCACAGTGGTTGATGAACAGGTGCTGAGGTACTTGCCTGGGCACCGGAGGGCTGCAATAATGCCAATCAATGCATTGCTCCATGAGGGTTAATTTACTAAGCAGAGCAGGTAGCCACACAGGGTGCCACATAGGTGGAGAAGCAGCAAACTGGCAAAGAGTGGGGGGAGGGATAGGACTCCCAAACCCCTCCCCTGGCAATGTTGGGTCCCCTTGGCAGTAGCAAGAGCTGACTTGGAGATGCAGGACTCTTCTGTCTTTACCAGTCTAATTAATCAACACTCATGCCCACAGCCAGAGAGCTTATCCACTCTTTCCCACAGGAAAGTCATAGGTCTTTCTGACTCTCTTGAACAAGAACACCTAAGTCTCCATTACTTGTTGATGCAAGATTAAATTTCACTTCCCATGCTGGGAACGTGGTGCATCTGATGCCCAGCTGGGTATCTCTATAGTGCAGATGGAGCCTGAGGGCAATTTACAAAATCTGCATGCAGAAATTTCCAGGTTTAGGTTATCAGGTCTGTCTTGTGAAACTAAGAACCTCTCCTGGGTCCCAAGGTGTTGACCAGCAAGGCTTCATGGGACACGCCCCCAAAAGAAATCTCATGACTCTATAATCACATGGAGACACAGGTTCCCTCATGATGAAATCCCTCTTCTGCTGCACTGAAGTTTGCTAGCTTGAGAAAAGACACAGTGGTACAAGTGAGAAGTGAGTCCTCTGTGCCTTCCAGAGACTCTGTGCCCTGCCTCTGCCAGGCTAGTGGGCAAGCCTGTCAAGTTGAGTATGTGCTCAAGGGCCTTGATGAAACTGTGCCTGGATTCATGCAGCAGGTTAAAAAAATGCTGCACACACAAGTGCTTTACAAAGCAGAAGTCTAGATGCCACAAACAGATCGGTCAGGACCTGTTTTTCTAGCTAGTGATTTGCTTTATCATGAACTTTTAAAGCTTCTTAATTTTGTTAATAGACCTAATGCAACAGGTCAGACTCTGCTCCTGAAGCACATATTTGATTCTATGACAAAGTGACTCAGCTACTGGATGGGAGAAAGGCTGTGGATGTGGTCTTCCTGGACTTCAGCAAAGCCTTTGACACAGTTTCTCACAGCATTCTGCTACAGAAACTGTCAGCCTCTGGCCTGGACAGGCACACACTCTCCTGGGTGGAAAACTGGTTGGCTGGCCGGGCCCAGAGAGTGG
>WAAB01016960.1:156988-294548 GCA_013389865.1 Piaya cayana | reverse complement strand
GAGGTCTTTTCCAACCTAGCGGTTCTGTGATTCTGTGAAATAACACAGGCACAAATGGACAGAATTAAAATTAAAATAAAAAAAAGAATAGGTTACTTTGTGTGTAATTATGTTTCTACAGCTGCAGCTTGAGAGTCACAGGAGATACATCTTGTGTTATAGAGGACAGAGGGCTTTAGTAGTTTAAGCCTCAATACAGGGAGGAGCTAATTCCATTTCAGCATGAGTAGCCTACTGCATGCTTGTTATTTCTGTTAGTGCAAAAGCATAGTTGTATTGTATGTACCCTGCCTCTCATGGGGACTAAAAGAGGCCTCTCATACAGCACAGATAAAATCTGTATGAACTATATCTGAAAGAATGGGGGAAGACCACTAAAGGATGTGCTGCTGTGTGATTAACAACAGAAGAACCTCTGAGAGGCATGGTGTTAGTAGTAGGCTGCAGTTTCTCAGCGAGACTACCAACTAGTTCAGAAAAAAAAAAGTCAAGTTCATACAGTACAATTACAAACAAATACTAAGAAGATAAAAACATTTGCCTTGTGATTTTTGGCTTCCTTCCCTTCCTTTTTATGACTCTTTTCCCAGTTCTGAGATATGTTTCTGGTCATTGTCCAGCAATTCATTCTTTGCATCTGTTCATGTGTGTGTTTGGTGATTCTGCATTCAGTTATCTTTCCTTTTCCTCTTACGCACCTTTGCATTTTTGGTTTTTTGTTCTTTTGTTCCTTTTCCCTCTCAAATTCTGATTTTGTTTCAGCTTAATTGTCTTTCTGCCTTTGTGTTTCTTTGGTTTTTTATGGGCATGGTTCTTTTCCTTCCATGATTTCATTTTGTGTTAACTGAGGCAGAGTTTCAGCTTGTATAAGGTGCTGTAGTGGTCCTTCCTCTTACAGAATTCCTTTCTTAGTCTTTCTGAGACATAATAACATTTTTAAATTCCTTAGGAACACCAAGGAATTCTCGTTTACTGAGATATGCTCAGTCAGTGCACAGGAAAATGTGATCTGCTGTCATTGTTGGATCCACCGGTAATCCAGCATCTCATGCTCATGAGGAATGCCTCATAATTCATAAGAACATGAATCACTGTTTTGCAAAGACTGCTGCAATTATTTGAAAAGTCCTGATAAATCTGCAACTGTAGTATGATTTCAACTGCTTTCAAAATATGAGGAGCCAGGCTATCTGCCCTTCTTGCCTATTTTAATGTTATCTTCTGCCTGACCACCTGAATATTAAAGGACCTGGTTCAGAGGAAAATCGTATTTCTGCAATGTATGTGTGTAGACGTGAAACATGCCTCACTGTGATGTGACAAGTGATAACTTTATAAGTCAGTGCACGGCCATGTACTGATTCTACCCTATGTTTCAGAGAAAGAAAATCAAGCAGCAAGCAGTTTGGACTTGTTTCTTGCTCTGTAAAGATTAGCAACATGAAATCTGGTAAATTTATGGCAACATTTTACTTGCACATTTTGCTTTGCCAAATTTCGTAGTAGTTTCAAAGTTAAAAATAATTACTCAGTACTTCAGGTAGTATTTATATTACCTCTGCATCATCATTTAAATGCTAGCTATCCAGTCTAAGTTCATTGATTAGGAACTCTCTTGGGGCCCATATAGAAAGAAAATTCTGTTCTTGATTTTGTTCAGCTGCTTTTTGGCATGGTCTCTCTTTCCCTATGCAACTTAAAGCAACTTAAGTAACTCAACTTATACCACAGAGGCTTTTTTTCACAAGTGAAGAAAAAGAATCTCACTCTTCCCAAGTTGTCTACCAAACTATTCCCCACTTGCCTGATATAGACTTGTCTGTGAGTGGAATAATTTCTGAGGTTCGTAAAGTGGTGCCTATGCACAGACTGAACCAATAATACAAATATTGTCAACAGGGATATGATTATTATAGTAACACAAATGTAAGATTGTTCTTGAGAAATAGTTTATTCCAGAACTCATGAGCAGTTGATCTGTAGAACCATTAGGTGCTAAAGAAAATTAGATAAAACCAAACAAAGCTCTGATACAAAATAGTTTAGTGTTGTGTTAGTATTTAATTTGGATTTCAGTCCTTAAAGTTCTACAGTGCTTTCCAGTCTCATAGTTATATTTCTCAAAAGATATAATTAATAGAGTCACTGTTGATATCAGCTGAATTTCAGGTCCGCTGTCCTTCAGTGTTATAGGTGCCTTTTTCTAGGTCATTACCTTGAAGGTATTATTATGGGGCTAAGTAATAGCTTTACTAGCAGGACAGTATTTGGATGGTACAAAAACTATAGGACTAGCCATTGCCTTTTTTATTGGTCTCACAAATAGCTCCCAGAGGCACTGAGTTCATCTGAAAAACACATAAACCCAGATAGAGAAAGATTTTCAGTAAAACTAAAGCCAACTTAGCAAGGTTTTTCTGTGCTGTATGGACCATCAATTTCTCCATATTTCTTTCACTGGAACTTAAATTTAATGACACATTGTACAATGTTGAATTCACATAACAGTATCATGAAGCCTTCTTGTAATTAATCACACACTTTTCCAACCACATTTTATTGTAATGCTAGGAGAATTTTTGGAAGCTTCCCTGAAACTCTTTGACAAGCCATTCTGCTGACACATACACTAACTGCTAACCAGCCTCCTAGTTACTGTCCTACTTGGGGAGGTGGAGCTGCGCTGAACCAGCAGATATTGGGACTGTGCTGTATGGAAGGCTTCGGCAGCTCCNAGAGCAATGTGGTCTCCCCTCAGCCTCCTCCAGGCTAAACAACCCCAGCTCTCTCAGCCGCTCCTCACAGGGCCTGTTCTCCAGCCCCTTCACCAGCTTTGTTGTTCTTCTCTGGACTCTATCCAGAGCGTCAACATCCTTCTTGTGGTGAAGGGCCCAGAACTGAACACAGGATTCAAGGAGCGGTCTCACCAGTGCGGAGTACAGAGGGAGAATAACCTCCCTGGACCTGCTGGTCACACCATTTCTGATACAGGTCAAGATGCCATTGGCCTTCTTGGCCACCTGGGCACACTGCTGGCTCATGTTCAGTCGGCTGTCAACCAACACCCCCAGGTCCTTCTCCTCCAGGCAGCAATGAGGTTGTGCTGCCTTCACCAGGTTCTTCTCCAAGGATTTATCCCTTTTGGGTTTTTTTATTCCTTTTGCCAAACTGCTGTGTTCCATAGGGCTAAAGAGTGCTTTGCTTTTACTAGCTGGGAGTCCTCTTTAAATGGAATGGGTTTAAGAGGTGTGATTTGTAGTAGACTGTAATGCAATAGCCTCCATTCACTCAGTGCTCCTCTCCATACCTGTGCCCATAAACAACAGCAAGCCATGCCTGAATGCTCAAGGTTCACCTGTCTTCAAAGACAAAACCAATTCTTCTGAGCATTTTTGGATATAAATCAGATGACTCCAGACTCTAATATGAAATAACTGGCACTCAAATAGGTGGAGCTATACTGGTATTTACAAACAAAGCCTCTATAGAGAAACACTGAGTACCTGAAACAAAAACGCCCATGTTTAGGGAAAAGCCTGGGCTTTGGTCTGTCCTCAAGAGAATGATCCTGAAGATGAATAGTCTGGAATAGGAATCTGAACACAGACTTAGATTTGCCCTCCTATCATGTGGCACAGGAGAGGATGTGCAGCACTCAGTGATATCCTAGGAGGACACATTGCTTCCCTGGAAAGGTTTATTGTTGTGTTCCAAATCTTCTCATCTGATTCCTGCTTCCATCTCCAGCACCTTATACAGACCAAAAATATTAGTCCATGCAAACAAGCAAAAGATCATGTGCATGTCTTCCTGTGCATAAGTTAAATCACATCTGCACTAAATACCAGTACCATGCACATTCTCTTGCGTCAGTTTATCAAGACTAAGCTTTATCACTCTGTTTTGCATACAGAAAACAAGAGACACTATCCTGCAACTGCAGATTTCCTTTTGATTTTACTGTATTGGAAGATGGATTTGCCATACATAATTAGCAAATATCTGCTTGTATAATTGCTAATAAAATCCTTTGGAAATGAAAATTGTTTGGCTTTTCTGAATTCTGATTGTGCCAATTAAAACCATAAAGGGATTTCATTTGTTTCTCATTCAGAGTATCTAGAATCTGAACAAGTGGATATAGACTCGATTAGTAGGTATTTCTAAAGACTTCTTGAAGTGTAGATAAACCGGGGCTAGAACATTCTCTTTCCTGTGCCTTTATCCTTGCTGTCATGAGGTTACTTTTTGTTCAGCTCAGAGCAGAATTTGGCCTTGCAGATGGGCGTAACTGCATTATGAATTAGAACATGATACAATATTTAACCATGACAAATGCTCTATTAGGAGACCAGACCAGACTTTAGTGCCAAACTTGTAATAATTTATCATCTAGCTGGTCACCTCAGGCTTCTTCACAGCAAATTAAAATTATGAAAAAATGAGTTTGTACATTTGAGGCAAAATATTGGACTGATGTATTTGCATAGGAGAGCTTGCACGGGGGCTAACTGCAAGCTTACAGCTAGGGCCCTCTTTTATAGCCATCATGGCAATGTTTTTGTGACACCTCTGTTCTGTGATGAATAATGGAAAAGAATAGCCTTCCAGCTCTAAAATTTATTTTAAAGTCTTTCCTTACCTGTTTACCAGTCTTTCTGCAGAGAAAGGGAGAATGCCATTAGTGAAAGGGAGACTTCAGAAGAGCAAGGCTTCGATCACACTAGCACCCTTTTCTGGTGTTCAGACTTTGAATGCTGACCTGGCGTGGTCAGGTGGATCTTTCTGGGAAGTCCAGAGCATCAGTGCAACACAGAGCTTCTATCCAGGGATATATTTGGAATGAACTTATCCAGTCTACTGTACAGGTGATTTTTATGGTAGATCGAAATCTACCTTTTCCTGTCACAAATTTGTTCTTCATGGTCTGTTCAGCTGGTCATAGAATCATAGAATGGTTTGGATTGGTTCCAACCCCCTTGCCATGGGCAGAAACACCTTCCACTGGATCAGGTTGCTCAAAAACTCATCCAGGATGAGCTCCAGTATGGAGCTTTCATGATTTCTTTGGGTAACCTGTTCCAGTGCCTCACCACCTTTGCAGTAAAAAAATTTCTTCCTAATATCTAATCTAAACTGACCCTGTTTCAGTTTAGAACCATTACCTCTTGTCTTATTGCTGCACTCCTTGATAAACAGTCTCTCCCCAGCTTTCCTGTAGGCCCTCTTTAAGTAAAAAGCTATAAGTTCTTCCTGCGACCTTCTCTTCTCTAGGATAAGCAATCCATATTCTCTCAGACTATCCTCATGTGGGAGGTTCTCCAGCCCTCTGATCATCTTCATGGCCATCTTCTGGACTCATTCTACCAGATCCATGTCCTTCCTGTGCTGAGAACTCCAGAACTGAAATCGTTACTTCAGGTGAGGCGTCACAAGAGCAGAATAGAAGGGCAGAATCACCTCCCTTGATCTGCTGATCACATTTCTTTTGATGCAGCCCAGGATACGGTTGGCTTTCCAGATTGCAGGCAGATATTACTGACTCATTTTGAGCTTCTCATCCACCAGAGCCCCAAATCCTTCTCTTCAGGGCTACACTCAATCCATTCTCTGCCTGGCCTGTATTTGCTGTCTTTGTGCTTGGGTTCACCCCAAACCTGGTGCAGGACCTGCCACTTGGCCTTATTTTACTTCATGAGGTTTGCACAGGTCCATCTCTCAAGCCTGTATAGATCCCTCTGGATGACATCCCTTCCCTCCAGTTTGTCAACCAGTGCCATGCAGTTTGGTGTCATTGGCAAACTTGCTGAGGATGCCCTCAATCCTACTGTCCATGTCTGTGACAAAGATGTTAAACAACACTGGTCTCAGTACTGAACCCTGAGGGACGCAACTCATCACCAGCCTCCAGCTGGGCATTGAGCCATTGACCATGGCTCAAAGGCATTGACTGTGGACATTGAGACATTTTGACTGAGATCATCCAGCCAAGTCTTTATCCACTAAGTGGTCCATCTGTCAAATCTGTGTTTCTCCAATTTAGAGACAAGAATGTCATGTGGGACAGTGTTGAATAATTTGCACAGATCCAGGTAGAGAATGTCAGGTCCCTTATCCATCAATGCTGTAGAAGGCCACCAAGTTTGTTACACATGATTTGCCCTTAGTGAAGCCATGTAGTCTGTCACCAATCACCACCTTATTTTCAGTGCGCCTTGGCAGAGTTTCCAGGAAGATCTGCTCCATGATCTTGCCGCGCACAAAGGAGGTCATAACAGTCCCTTTGGTGTAAGAGAAAAATAGATAGATGACAACTTTAAAGTGGACTTGTGTTTCCTGAAAAAATTGAGAACTTTTGAGTGAGATGAAAGAAATACAAAGAGTTCTTTTGGCAAACAAGCCAACAAAACAACCCTAGCATTGCAGGTGGCCTGGCTGCAGCTCTGTATGCACTCCCAGCAATCCCTTGTAAGTCCAAAGGAACGGCTGAGATCCATCCCAGAGCTACAGCAGGAGCCAGGGTACTTCCAAAGGTAAGAATCATTATTTTCTCTGAAAGCTTTACATGTTCTTCACATAGGAAATGAGAGTTCAGCAGTTTCAGCTGTGCGCTCTACATTCCCACTTATAATCTTATCTGGAGTTAGGACAACGTGTGCATACAGGAGAAAGGAAAAAGAAAAAAAAAGAGAATAAAGAAAGTTAGAAGAGATGTTATAAAGTATCCAGTGTAAGACTCTTTTCTGACTTCGAACTGCTCTGTGATTAAGAGAAGTCTTCTCTGGGGACAGCTTATCAGCCTAATAAGACATTTCTTGCAGTGAAACACACAGTACCCTGGGTGAAGTGTTTGGGTTTAGTGGCCTCTGTGTATCAGCAGCTGGGTGCTTCTGTGGGTCTGTGCAGGATCTTGCTGGACTTGACATGGCCTGGATGAGAATAGATCAGATAACGCCCTTCAGGCTGATTGACATGCAATCCAGGAAGATAGAGAATAATGTTTTAAAGAGGTAACTCACTCCAAGCATCCTCTTTAAAGTGGCAAGTAACAGTTTGTCCCCCCGATTATTATGGTGCCTGAGTTCTAAATGGCAATGAGGTACCACAATTTCTTTCACATCACCAGTACATTGTTCTGCTTTGTGATATTGTGCTGACCTTCTTTCTAGTTGTGTTGGGGTTTTTAATGTGTTTTCATTTAAAAAGTATTAAGAGTAACTTGGCACAATGATTTGTTTCAACTAAGAGCTACAATAGCTTAATCTAGATTTTATTACACTGAGACTTCAGTATAAGAAGTGAGTCACTATGCAGTAAGAAATGAACCTTGAGGAGTCTGAGGCTTTGCAAATCTCAAACTAATTTGGGATTTGTGAATAGGGAACCTTTTACCACTGTGGTATTCACTCATTTATTTCTGCAAGGGAGTGGTGAATTAAAAACTCTGTGGCCAAAGCGAGCCTTGTGTGTGAGGGAGAGAATTATTCCCCAGAGCAACGCAGAAACACATACCCTACACATGGCAGGTACTCTGTGTTTTCAGATGAGAAGTTCTGTCTCTTGCCCCTTCATCTTTTCTTTCATGTTCTGTAAGTACTGATTTTTGTAATACCTACTTCTTGTTCCATGTTCATATGCTTTTTTTTTCACTGTCTTTCTATTTCTCTTCACTTTCTTCCAGCAAAACACAAACATAATAACATTCAAGTCCATCACTTAATACCAGAGCACTCAAATGGGTTCCAAAAGAAGGAAAGTGAATTTACTCAGTCTGACATCACAGAAAGGACATGATACAGGGCCCTGTTCAGCACAGCAGTCAGGCACATTGCATGTGGCTACAGGAATAATCCTGTGCACATCCTTAAACATGTTCCCAAACCCTGTGAATCAAGACCATGTCTAACTAGGTGTAAACCTGCAATACAAGCTGTTCCAACAGGTGCAGGATTGTGTCATTTCTTCTGCAAAAGTCACACCAACACAGGTGAAATGGTACTGGTGTATTAGGGCAGGGACCCAGGCAGGGCGAGAACAGCATTCTGTGGACAGGCAAGAGCTGCCTTAGTGTTGGGCTTTAGCGATCAAAGCTGCTGCCAGGCAAGCTCCATCTCAGACTATTTTGTTACACCTGACTGTGACTCCTCAGGATCTGCTGCATATCTTGGTTCTTCCTGAGCCACTCCTGACCACCCCGAACTACTTCCTAGCCACTGGATCCTTCTGTCTCTTTGGCAACAGGGATTGAAAGACTGCGTCATTTTCTGTTGCCTATCAATCTTTTCTTCCTATGAGCTGGATAGCTTGAGGTCCTGAAACCAGCCATTTCAAGAGCTACTTGCAACCCCTGGATGCTTCTCAGGCCCTCTTTTTACTTGTGTTTAGTATTCCCATATCCTTCATGAAGTGTCATGTCAAATTCACCCAATTCCTTTAGCCAAAAACACAAACAAACTCCAAATAGGATATATAAAAAAAAGACAAAAAGGAACATTTCACTTTGACTGCCCTAAAGTGAAACATTTCTGTTTTTGAAATTCATAGCAACAAACAGTTCAGAGGGTGCCTGAATTTTGTTTAAAAGAAAATTGAGTTGTTTCCCTTTTGATCAAATTAACCATCTCACTTGGCCTAAAATGTTTTCCATCCTCAGTATTTTGCTTTACTACAAATAAATAAAGGAAAAGATTATTGATTTGAATTGATATGAAGATTTTATTATGACCTTCTAGTTAATTAAACTGTCAAGAATATGATGCCATTCTTGCTTGGAGTCCCACAGAATGAAGCACTGTATAGTCATAAGGAAATAAGGAAAAAAATCCCATTTATTTCAGTCAACTGCCAAAGCAGCCTATGCATCTGGATTCCTATCCACTTAGACATTATCTCAAGTCCACAGAGAATATATTTTGTTTTCAATGTTACCACCAAATGAATTTTCATTTTTCATTTTCACCAGTTTACTCATCTTAGTTTGGTAAAAAAGCAAGTAACTATCCCAGCAGAGAACTGTTTACATTAGTGCCAATAGTCATATGATTTTCACATAATACAGAATAATCAAAGAAATGCTTTCAAGTTTCCACATGAACAAGAAGGCCATAGGGCACTGGTCAGTCATATGTTTTGGTACTTTCATTATTTTTAGAAACTCCCATAAATCAAATTATTAGTAAACAGGGGTAAGACAGACACAGTTTCTTTTTTCTTTTTTTTTTTAACACAGTGGGATTCACACACCACATTTCACATTTTCCCTTCAGAGAGAGAAGACACTGGCGTTTGGTACAGCCTTTTGTGGAAAGTTTTCTTCATCAAGTCCAGATTGTAAGGGATAGCTCTACTCTACTCACACAATGTCCAGGTCTTTGAAGATGCCCATTCCAGTTCTGTGTGAGGGTGGGCTGTTTACAGTTCAACTACTACAGTTCTATTTCACCTATTTTTTAAATGCTCCATTTAGTAGGAACTTTTGCTAATCCTTCTTGGTAGTTACTTGCAAAATCCACAACACAATTTTCTTGCACTTCTAGGTGGTAGATATCTGAGGACCTTCTTTTGCATCCTTGCATAGAGAGTGCTCTCATTCTCAGTAGCTAAAGCAAACTGATCATATAGAAACACCTCCAAGAGTAACTGCAGTTACACAAGTTCATTGACTACTGGCTGCACCAACAGTTGAACATATGCTCAAGTATTTTGCTCTGCTGTGGGCTAGCTCTGGATGGGTTTTTTGCTGGTAATTAGGGGAAGGCAATGTAAGTATGAGGTAAGGTAATAACAGCTTGAATTCCTCATTTGTGAATTTCTCCTTCCAGGTCATGATGAAAAAGTGTTAAGGTTTATGTAAAATTTCAGAAGGTATTTAAATTTATAGGGTGAGAGAGTACATAGCTCCCTCATTCCATCTCACCCTCCTGAATCTCAGCTCCAGACAATGAAAATTTCAATGCAGAGCAATATATTTCTGGGAAATCTCATATTGTGTTACAAGAGAGTGAAGGAAAGATCTAAATGGCACAAAATGAAATATTCTGTAAAGAAGGACACGGTCTAACACTGGCCTCTTAGGTACTGCTGGTCTTATATTTTAAATGATGCTAGCTAGTATTCTTCTTTCCTATCCTTTAGCAACTCTTAGAGTCCTATTATTTATTGCCAAAAAAATTAATTTGACTAATTTATTTTCTTTTAAAACCTAAAAAATTTTATCTGGCACTAGAACAAAAGTTTTACTCAGAGGCTAGCATAATGCATGTATTGCTTTGAATACACCGCAGTCATTTTTATAATTGTGTCAAAAAAGACAGTTATATCTTTTTCAACCAGATTTATTGTGCTGCTTATTGCTCAATAGTCTGTTATTTTCCAGATGTTCAGTAATTTATTTTTCTTAATATTTGTTCCATTGCTACTAGATATAGTAGTCAGACTTATGAGGGGGTAATTTCTGGAATTATTGAATTTATTGTTAATTGCTACTCATTTTTGTTGTCATTATTATAGAAGCATCTAAAAGCCCCACCACGATCAGAGCCCATTGTGCGAAACACAATATGTACATTTAGAAGGAGACAAGATTAAGTAGCCCAGTATAATAATACAACCTCTCCTTTTATTGAAAATCCATATTTTGCCTTCTGCTAACACTGAAGTTTCCCCACTCCCTCACAATGAAGGAAGAATTGTTGGCATGGAAAATTCATTGAGTAACTCCTTTAATACACTAGTATAAACACCGTGAAGCTAAGCAAATGTATTCCTATCTCGCATAATCCCTCTCACATTCTTTCACAGAAGCTTTTACTGACTAGTAAACATATAAATGAATATTTCTTTTTAAATGGGAGTGCTATAAAGGGCATAAACACCTTTTTGGAGGGTTTACAAATACAGACCTACCCCGTTGGCTTTTGGTAGATGTATTTTCTGCAGTGTGTCTTTACCTCACTCAAGTTGTCAGTTTTTCTGCTTGCTCCTGACTTCTCTAGCTTTGACAGCACAGTGAGGGGATGCTGTTTCTGACAACTCATTTGAAACTATCTAAAAGCCTAAAACAGAGGGCACTGAAGGAGAACATAGTTGTCCTAGTCATGAGCCACAATGTGATGATAAATCTATGGTAAATATGCCAAATAAATGGCAGTGAAACACCAAAGCTTGCTGCAGCTGAGCTTTATTCTACCAGGTCCAAAACCTGGTTGCTCATCGTTGTTCAGGCACCACTACAGCTACTTGTGATCCATAGGGCAGATACACCCTTTATCTCTACCATCTCTCTTTAATTTTGCCTTCACTTTTGCCTGATGTTAACCCATTTCCATAGACTGCTTTATCTCACCTGCCTGAGCAACATCTCCAGGCAACTCCAGCTGAGATCTAGGATGGACCCTGAGAAACTCTCTCACACATATGAAAGGAGTTGTTTCAGTGCCTAAATTTAGAGCTAGGACATCAGGATCCCGTGGTGAATCCCTTTGGAGTAAAGATACTACTGTCTTTTTCTTCTAAACTTATGTTTTGATGTTATAACCCATTCTGAGGTGCAGAGGAAGGAGCTCTGGACTGTGACTCCCCAGTCAACTGCAAGATGGGAGATACCAGTTTGCTCAGACTTGGCATGGACACCAAGCAAACAGCTCTGCTGCCAGCCCACAGATCTTCATACTCACTCTTTTTGAGTGGTGCTCTTTTAGCTCTATCAGTGATGCCCAACCTTTCCAATCTGGAAGGCTACAATAACCTTGAGCTACTACATAAGCTGTAGCTTGCAGTAACCAAAACAATACTTAATACTCATGGACAGCTCTTGGGGTAGCTCAGGCATTACTCAGCCCATGCATCCAGGCAAATCAATGTGTCCCAAACAGAATCTAGGAAAGTAGGAAGCTTTGATCATGTGCCTGCCTGAAATGGTTGCCTGAAATAGCTGCCTTCAGTGTGCTTCTGCTGGAACAGACTGCAAGAAGTATGCTTATGGTAGAGGCCTGTGTTGGCTTCCCTTTTACTCCTGAGAGCTTCTTGTAGTCAGCAGGCAGGTACATTGTGAGACAGATGAATTGCTTTGGCAGTAATGGTAGCTCAAGACGTTTCTTAGGGGTTCTGTGCCTTATGTGTCCTTAGGAAGACATGATGGGAGAAGCTAAGAAATATCCCAGAAAGAAGCTGCATAGATCTCCCAGGAGCTGGCTTCAAATGTTCAGAATTGTTCTGTTGGGCTGTAGATCTTCATACTCCTGTACCAATATCTTCTGGTTGCTGTGGATTTCAAACCTGCAATGCCAACTATGTGGGAAAAAAAATACTCCTGGATAAATCTGCTGTGTATTGGCTACTGCTTGGCTATGTCATTGCCAGTGGGACTATCACCAAAAACTAACGTCTGTCTTGATTTTTAATTTCTGAGGCAATTTCCCTGGTGGTAATGTAGCAAGCTCCTTCAGTATAGTGTCTCATTCTCATATGTTTGGACCCAACATTAAGCCCATTCTGGTGTGGCTTTGAAAAAAATCTCTTGACTTAGAATCATGTCTAGTAACTATATTAGCCACGTTAAACAAGATGGTAATATATGGATCTCCTTTGGTTTCTTTTTGTGAAAGGAATCTAATACTAAGAATTTCTTGTGAAGGGACGTATTTTCCACATTTATAAACGTCACACAAGAAGCAATACAGTCATGTAGCAGTATATGTTTTGTTCCCCACAAATTCTGGGTTTGCATCCATAATTGAGATACCTGTTCCTACCACATAACCTGTTCTATTATCTGCTAATGACCCAAATGTTTCATTTTTCTGACATGGAGTTCAAGGACACTAGCATTATTTCTTAGAAATAGCATGAAACCGTGTGTCAGGCCTCAGAAATATGTGGCATTTGCCTCTAAGTTAGGCCTGTATTCAGAAGCTAAGATGGACCACTTTCCTGTGTTGTTGTCAGGACTGTAAATCAGACTGGTTAAATCCCAGGACTTGAGAAAGGCTGCTGCTTCTTCTTGGAACCAGCGGGTGGTAGTTTGCATTTCAGGAGAGACTGAGGTGCTCTCTTGCATTTTTGGAGAGTCTAGCTGGGGTGCCTACTTTGGTGAAGGATCTGTGAGCAGGTTCTTAGTGATTATGAGTGGCAGAGTTGAATCTCAAGTAGCTGGGATCAAAAACAACAGTGGGGAGTGCTAAAACTATAAGTAAGTGGAAGGGTATTCCTCTGAAAACATTGATCACAGGGAAGTATCCATATGTGCCCTCTCAAATGGCACTTGCTTTCTGCTGTTTTACCTCCAGCATGGTCTGTGTGCATTTCAGTATCAGTCCTACTGTACTGTTCAAAGTGGGGTCTGGTCTCAGCGTTACCTCTTGTATTTTCAAAGAGCTGGTGCTGGCTAATAGCTTTCTCTAGGAAATGTGCCTTATGGCCTGGGCTTGTTTCAGCTGGCCCTCTCTGGGCAGTGGGTATTTTAACTTGCTAGGAGATCTGGAAATGCGTTCAAGTGTACATTCTTTGCTTTGTAGCTTACTGCTCAGTGCCAAATGTTGCATGCTTTACTCCTCTCAAGCTGTTACATTTGGTCTCTAAGGGTTTGGATGAATGTTAGTTTTTAATTTGCTCTCCTTTTCGTTCTTTCTTTCTCCTTTTATAAAAATTATTTTTAAACTGGAAGCACAACAATATGGTTATAAGTTTTCGAGACCTTTTTTAATTTAGTCACCCAGTCTCAGCACATACAGTTCTTATACAAAAGGTTTTCAAATAATTGGTGATTAAGTCAAGAGCTGATTTATACATTTAGTTATCTTGTCTAGACACCAGCAACATCAGCTAATTGGGACATTGCAGAGTTGTAACAAATATAATTGAGAGGTCAACTGCCTACTGAAAGAAACTCAAATTATTGTAAACTCATATAATGAAATTGTAGCTAGCTTTCTTGACATGAATCCCACTCTGGCTTGGTATTCATCTACTATTTGTCTGGCTTTATACTTTCAATAACTTAAAACTTTTCTTCTCCATCCTCAGGTTATCTGCCATTTTCCCAGGACTCTAAAAGCCACTGAAAACTGTAAGGATTTTTTCTGTTCTTTTTTTTTTTTTTAATTGTTACTGTTGGGTTTTTTTAAACCCATCTGACTGTAAGTGAAGAATCCAGAGACCAGTCTCTTTTCTCTGGATTCTATACACCTTTGACAAAAGCTTTTACAGTTAACTCAGCCCAAGATACAGAAATATGGACAAATTAATTACTTAACATGTAGAACAATTTCTCAAGCTCTGCTCATGCACACCTCCTTACCCTGTGATAAGCAGGAGTGTTTTCCCTGCCTTTCAGTGGAGATGGGGTAGCTAACCTGTGCTAGCTGTGGGAAAGGCTCAGCATGTGTGTGAAAGCCCGAATCAGAGAACAGCTGGCTGTCTGGAAATGCATATCCTAGTTTATATCATGGTAACTACTCCTGTGTATGTCCCCCTAGGTATTTTTGGGTCCATGCTTTTTGCTGGTTCCCACTCCTTGTCCCCATGCGGGAATCATGTGGCTGGGATTCATTTCTTGACCAGCTGTGGAGCTGCTGGTCTGAGTCTTCCCTCCTTCCACCCACTCTCGTCTTCACCAGCACCTCATCTGTGTTGACATCCTCAGCCTTCTCTGTTTCTCCTGCGTCTGAGGCAGCTGACTTCCCTTGGTTTCCTTCCCAACTCAGACCACTGGCTGCCTACCTTGCCTCCCCTGCAGTGCACGCTGCTGTTTTGCATGCTCTCCCCAGTTCCCTATCCATGAAGAGGGTGGTCAGTGCACAGTACCATTATATCTGCTCTCCCTTGCTCCCTCCCCAGGAGTGGGGGGTGGTCTCTTCAGGAGCACAGTGGATGTCCTTGCACAGCCTGGACCCTCTGCAGTGCTGCTCCACTGCAGAATCTTACAACTGTGCTGCTGTAAACTCAGGAAAATGCATACCTCGGTCCTTCCTTTGTTCAACAACCATTTTTCTGTAAGAGAAGCAACAATTTATCCGTGCTGTAAACCCACTGAACTAGCAATAACTGTTTTATGGTTTTGCTGCCCTTACTGTTAATAGAGAAGTGTTAAGTGTCTGTGTATTCTTATTTGGCCACTGGCCACCCTTTCAATTTCTAGTGCAATTTTCCTTTTTGATATTCAGAGATGCTCATTTTAAAACAGACTGTGTGTGTTATATGCTTTGACATAGCCTTAAATCTTACAACCACCATGACTTTTCGGGTATTCTAGCCTTTTCTAATGGACTTATTATTTCTTTCCATTGCAGATGTTTCTTTGGAATCTGACTCTGCCAGTTAACAGTCAGCCCTATGCAACTCTCCAGCCCTGACACGAATTTGTTACGTGTTGTCTGCAAATGACACAGAGAGAAACAGGAATGGGGGTAATGAGAGGGACACGAAGGGTGAAAGGAACAGGCAGAAGAACCTGAAGTAGGTGGGTGGCAGGGAAGTTGCCTCTAACAGCAAGAGCCTCATGTGGGAGAGCAAATATTTCCTTTGATTGTTCATCTGTGATGCCCACTGATATTTCAGACATGTCAATGGCAATGTGGTTTGTGGGCTTACATGTGGTAAAGGGAACTGACCTTTGAAATCAAGATGATCACCATTCTGAGAAAAACCAAGACCATTGTACTATCTGCTAATGTGAACATAGAACCATTTTGACCAACCCAGCCTTAGAGCTGTTTGAGACTACTTGGTGGTTCTAGGGCTGCCTTCTCCTGTTTTTGAGAGTATAGCTAGTATGACAAGATTGGAGATACCATTGGTAATGGCTAGAATAACTGTGGTTTGTGTAGGAAAAACCTAGGTAGTTCATGATCCTTTCAACAATGAGATGAGGAGAGGTTTGAAAAAGCCTGGAGGTAACTCTGGGATGGGGTGACCCCATGGAGATCACAATATGTCCAGCTGTCCATGATGCCTACTCTGATTTCCTAAGCTGTTGCTCAAGGACTTGGGAAAGAGTTTAGATGGAAGAGGGTCAGGTTGTCTCAGCAAAAGGGTAACTCCCTCTCTCGTATAACAGGTAGGTCTGAAACTCCAAGGGCTTCCTTTTCAACCCAAAAGTGGTGTTGGTTGACTAACCTGCTGTAGAGCTCTCATAAGACAGTCTTGGGAGTCTCTGGTACACTGTTCATTTGCCTGTGTCCTTCTCATTGTACAGACAGTTTATAGCAAGCAATGACCAAGTGGGCTCTGGCAGGTGTCTTGTATCCCAGTGGGCTGAGTCAAACTGCCCCCAGTGCTGCTGTGAAGGGGCTGTTGGGAATCTTCAGTCCATCCCACTAGAAGTGGCTGGGTGAAGAAACATTAAGTTTTCATTAAGCAGCCAGCTTGTGAATCATTTAGTCTCCTGTTTCAATTGTGCATTAACTGGTTGTTTAGCTGGTCTGGCAGATAAGGAGGAAATAACTGAATAGCAATGCTCCCTTTATGCACAAAGTATTTGTCCATCTTTCCTTCTCTAACATATTGCAGAGGATGACAAGCAGAACTATAATACCTCACCTAATACTGTTCATTCTTAGAGGCTAATGGGATAGTTCTGCTTATCCTGCTATACACAATCTCTCACAGGAGTTAAATGTTTGTTCTTATCAGTAGGCTTCACTATGAAAAATGGATATTGCCTGCAGTAAGCTAAGCTTTTTGTTATTTTGCCTAAATTTCTTGTACTTATTTTGGCCTTTGTTAATGAGATGCATATTGGGAATTTCAGTGGTGTTAAATATGCTCAGTTGCCACTAACCATGCATGAATGTGGGTATCTCATGCTTTTAAAGTTCATTCCTTAAAGGAGCACATGTGTCAAGAAATGCATGCAGTGATAGTGAAAAAGTAGTACATAAGAATTGGCTTGAATTCTGTTCTCAAGATCTGAATTCAGTACTAATGTTACCCTCTCTAAAATCATAGGTGTCTGGAAATCTCATGCAAGAGATCAGCTGGGTGACTTTCCTGATGTCTCCTATTCCAATATTAGATGCACTGGACTGTTGCAATGCAGCTGGAGGTGATATATTCATGTGTCACACTGACTAATTCTTCAGCCAGAAGGACAAGGGGACTTAGGACGGAAGCATTTTTAAACATGAGTCACCCAGATGCAGTGATGATTTTCTGTTCATGCCATGCAGGATTTACTTTCTGTTGGAAACCAGAAACAAAGAAATGATAGATCCATTGCCATATTAAGTTATTTTTGCCAATTCTAATGTCTATACTTTTCCAATACCAGTTGTTCCAATATTACTGGAATAATTCCAGTGCTTCTAAATAGTTGAAAAATGGTAAATTTCCAATATATAGAAATAGTTCTTAAATTACTGAAATTCAGTGAGTTAGGCACCCAGCTTTAACAACAAAACTGAAAAGCTCCTTGGCTCCACTTGGGTACTCCAACTTCATCTGATGGAAGTTGTGCAGTGAGCATGTTGAAAGACAAGAATAATATTCCCCATATCTGTCAGGATAGGAGAGGAGAAAGACCTTAACTGACCCAGGCCTTCAGTTGATGAAGGTTGCATTAAGACAGCTTTTAAAGAAGAATGGTTGTAGAGCCAGATATCATGAAATCAAAATTCAGTTTGCTTTCTGTTAGAAACTGGACTGGAAGATTCCTCCCACAATTCCTTTCAGGGTTGTTTGGCCCACAGACAAGACCTGTGTGATCCAAAGCCTGATAGTTCAGTTACTGGCTTGGCACATAGGAAATTTTATTTCAAGTTTCTGCTTTGCCCAAAGTAGACTTGATGTTTTTCATGCCAAACCTTTACTGTGCTCCAATCTGGGTGACTTGAATGTAGGACTCCACATGCCAAATGTACCACAACCACCAGTGTATGGACAATTTGTCTTGAAATGGAGACATTTCCATTAAAAACCCTAGCAGTGCTGACAAAGCGACCTGCTTAGATGTAGTGGCGTTCACTGATGAAGGTAATTTCTTAGATGGAGTGACTTCCATGAGAATAGAGTCATTCTGGTCCTGGTGATAACTGAAATACAAGTGCATTTTGGTCATGCCCTTTGCACTTTGGGGAGCTGGGAAGAGACAGTGAAGACCCAGGTGGGAAGACCTCTTGATCTCTGAGATCATCCATGGACTAGGACAGTTTTCAAGAGGAGAAGCAGCAAGCAGCTGCAAGTCAAGTGACTATCTGCCCCTTAGTCCAGTGCATTAACACAGTTCTTACTTTTCACAAAAGAACAGGACATGTCACCTTTTATAGTTGTGCAAACTGGCCAGCCTACTATAGATGGCCTCCTGAAGTGGTAGATAGATCAATTGGAAGCCAAGATATTTTGTGGTGAAATTCCTTAATATGAGTTGTCTGTCCTAAGAATAAACCATCTCTGGACAGATCCTGAAGTCCCCTCTCAATCTGTTTTTGTTCAGTTTTTAGTGTGGCAAAACTGTTGAAGCCAAGATATTTTTCTTCTCTCAGTGGAAAACGGCAATGATGTCAGGATTTGGCCTGGTAAAATAATGATAATTCTCTGCATTTTACAAGCTCTGTTTATAGTATGATCTCAATCTATTTAAAAGATATTGAAAAGCTTTATTACCTGTGTATGAGCTGTATGGCAAGTGGATATTTATGCAAGCTAAGGCAGAAGGAAGCTAAGGGCTGAATCTGTAGTCATGTCATATGCTGACAACCTTTCAGTCGCTTTTGCCAATAGTTGACCTATTGGCTTCAACTGACTCTCCTTAATATTAATGAGCCAAGAGAGAAAACACAAAGAGGTGTGTGTGTGTGTGTATATATATATAATATTGATATATTTTTGTATAGAGTGGTGGTTCAGCACATCCATGTACAACTGGGTCTTAAAGACAAATGTAGTGATTCAAAGGGCCAATTTTAACTTTGTTAAAAGTAGCTAAATGATGCTCCTGCCCTACATTAAACTATGCTCTGATCAAAGAGGTTGGATGCCAAGTACTTGTGGTTTTTACAACTTTCAAATAAATGTTGCTCAACCCCATAAAAAAGAGCATGAGAAGAGTGGGTAGGTTTTTTTCTTTTTTCTTTTTTCTTTTTTATTCATTTATTTCCAATATACTTTACAGGTAAAGGAGGCATTATTGCTGCTCCTTCTCAGAGTGTCTGCAGAGCATTCAGCTGTGAATGTCGCTTGACCTCAAGTCCAGTTAATTTAGGTTGGCACACTCGATTGCAAAATGTTTTATGGGCTGGCAGATAGAGCACCTTGGCAGATCTGCCGTGGAGCTGCAAAGTTCCATACCCAGCTGAAACTTTTTTAATTCAACACTGTCATTTTTAAATAACAGTGCAATTGCAAAACAAATTGGCAGGCACTTATGAACTGAATACTGCCTGGGGTTCTGTCTTTTCATTTTGCTGACCAGTGTGCCTGGTCTTCAATTTAGAAAAGAACCCAGTATTTAAAAAGCACTGGTAAAACCTTGTAATGCAGAGCTAACCACATTGTTCATGGAGAGGGAGATGCTTACTCTGACTTATTGATCCTTGCAGTCTGGTTATCTTCATGGTAGAGAGCAATGTTTAAAAATAAAAGTGCTCCAAATTGTCTATCTATTACAGCAATCACCTGAGCCTGAACCTTCTTAGGAAAAGTTATGTGTTCTGCCCCAGATCCTATGTGAAGCTTTAAGGAATTCTGGAACATTAAATTGGAAGGGCCCTGTTGGTTCACTGTCCCGTAGTGCTCTGCTGTCTTATGTGACCACCTTATATGATCTCTTTCCTGGACAGTAGATTGCATCAGATACCTGTCTTTGCTGAAGTTCCAGCTTCTGCTGCATGGCTTTGCAAAAGTCCTCACTGCTTTACCTATACATTTGTATTGCTGTCTCCCTAAGCATAGTAACCAGAGGTTGAACAGGATACTTAAAACAAGTAGAGACATTTGAGTTATCTCACAAAATGCCTGCATCACCACTGCATGAAGCCCTTAGATTGTCACTCTTCTATGAGTCAACCTATGAATGAAACAGTTTATTACCCATAAACCAAGGTGATATGTAATGATACAATGCAAAGGCCAAAAATAAAGTGCTATATTTGGAACATTGCATCATACAGACTTTGATGACCCAAAGGAGAATACAGCTTTCCTAGACTGAGGTCTTTAGCGGATTGTCTTGTAGGATAGGCAGAATCCAAGAACTGCCAATAATAGAGTCTTTGAAGACATTTCAGTTACTATAAAGTAAGATGGTCCATATGCGGACCTACTAGAAGAAGGAGCACCTCAAAATTATGTAATTCTCCAGGCTTTACCCCTGAGTGACATTCACACACATGTCCATGTGTCATATGGTGCGGGCCTGAAACTGTGCCCTGTTTAGTGGGCATCCTCTGTTCATACGAGGGGACATGCAGTCACAGGATGTTGTGATTTACACCTTGTTCTAAAAAACCCCAACCCATTGTGTATTCAACTTGAGTGAATATGTCTTCAAGACTACTGATTTTTCAGAAGAGCTTTGCGCATTCTAAAAGTCAATTGCATTCAAAATACATTAAAATGCATTAAATGCATTTAAAATACAAGTTGAAACAGGTAGAAACATTAGTTCCTCCTCCAGAAAAGTGGCCTCTGTAGCTGTGGGAAAAGGAACTGAACTTGAAAGGAGAAAAAGAAAGTTTCCTGACATGAAAATCTATGTGAATAGGAGATATACCAGACATAATGTTGCTAGTCATTGTACTTCAGCAGGACAGAAGTGTTTGTGAGAATATTCATGCAAGAATTTTATAGCTAAGTGTGTAGGATCTTGAGGTTTTGGTTACCTGGTGTGTGTGTACTTTTGCCAGCACTGAAAGATATGTGTGGATATACTTCTCTAATTCAGTTATGTTGGTCCTTGTAATCATGAAAGTTCATCCAGTGTGTTATGACTGTAAGAAAAGTTAAGGAACCCATTGATTTTTAAGGCAAAATCTTTTGTTTCATGGCTTTCTCAGAAATGCAAACCATCTAGCATTGGATGAGTCTTTTGGTCAGTTGTCTCTGCACATTGACCAGTTCAGCTGATTTATGACCACATGAACTCTCTGTGAAATTTCTGGCTGAGTGCCTTAAAAGTTCTAAAACAATCTTGGAGGTTTTGAGTCCCTCTCCTTCTCCTCTAGGGAAGGGAAGTTTGTATAAATGTGGTTATTCTGGGAAAGTCTATGGTTTTTATTTCTCTCCCAAGGGGTCGAGATGTCTTCCAAACCTAGTATTGAGAAAAAGGGCCGAAAGACTACCTCAGGAAAGAAGATACAGCTTGGGAGGTTAGTTTGCATTTTCTCTTTCCAAAGCTTTCCAAAGATATAAAGCTGTGAAAATCTGAAACTCTGTCACCTGGACACTTTCTTTTACAGGGATCTTTCTTTCAAGTGAAATAATAGTAGCCAGTGACATCATTTCAGTGCACCCACGCTGAGTGGGTGGAAGAGGTATGTTAAAATTAAATGTATTATTTGGAAGCTTCACTGAATGCTTCTTGCTTTCCTGGGGGGAGGAAGGATGTAGCACTGTTTGGTCCTACTTTTTCTTTTTCACTAAATTGGACTCAATGAGATTTATCGACCACTTCTGCCCAAGCAGTGTGCTAACATGTATTCAAAACCAGTTCTGTTCTGCAGGCAGGCTGGTGTCTGCTGGCAGTTAGGATACAGAAGTGTATCCACAGGTCTCAGTTTTGGGGCTCTGTTCACACTACTCTGTTTTTTTCCAGCAAGTCGCTCTTGTGTATCTCATGCATCAGGCATATAAGCACACACCAGAAGTCTTGTGCATTCATTGCTTTCCTCATCTGATACAGTGTGAAGCTCTTCAGAAACCTCAGGTTTGCAGCCAGGTATTTTTCCTGCCTTGACTTATTGGGCAATGAAACCATTGCTTTCCTCTGCTTTGGAAATACAAGTCAAAATGTCCTTGTGGCTGCCTCCCTAACAGACATAAACTACCTCATACTGTAAAGAACACTTTCTTTGTTGTTGCTTTGAGTGTAGTACCAAGTGATGTGCTGAAAAAGAGTAAGATCACTTGTGCTTTTGGGAGCATTTCTTAAAAAGTTAATAATTTTGCTGCTCTAGGGCTATACCCACAGTGCAGAGACATGGACTATGCTGTAAACAGGGGATCAGATTGCTCTAATGGAATCTTGTTTATGGCTTGGCTGCAGATGAGGAAAGTGAGAAACTTAAGAAAAGTAACAAATACCCAGTTTTTAGTAAATTGTTGTTGCTGCTGAGCTTGACACACTTAGCTGTAAGTTGTGTTGATGGTTTCCTCCTGATTGGATCGTGCAGAAGCAACTAAGGCACTAAGTAGATAGAGGTATTAGCCTCATACAGTCTTGATGCTGGAAAGAAAATTGTATGACTTGTGTACTGCAGGGTAAGTGATCCTGATCTTTTCTTCCCTTCGTAAAATCCAAGGCACTGACCTTCTCAAATACATGACTCGTCTGTTGCCAGGAAGGTGAAAGTCCAACTATTAATGAGTTGCTTTATTGTATACAGCCTTCAAAGTCAGCCTCTGCAGTCAGCTCAGCTGAACATTTTGGACCTCTTCCCATCACTTGATTCTAATCATGGGTATGCACCTGGTCCAGCTTTCTGTTTGGGACAATATGTTAAAAAGCCATTGTTGCACTGGTTTTTCTTTTTTTTAAAAATTGACTTATTCTTCCTGTCTGAGTTAAATGACTGCTTTATAGGATGAGAAATGAACAACATCAATGGAATGAGTTGTGGGGGAGAGACAGAGGCACGACTCATATTCAAGAGAAAGGAGGAGTGTCCAGCTGTGTCTTGCTTGTCTACTTTGATGTCTTTGGCTGAAAGAGTGATGTGTGATTCAGACCACCTACTTTCCAGGCCTTGGCTCACTAGGTGGTCAAAGGGGAGAAGAAATCATAAACCTGGCAAAACACACCTGTAGTGTGTCTCATGCACCCTTCTTCACAGACTGCCCAGGGAGCAGCCCTGGGCACTACATGGTTTCACGAGTTTGCCCCTTTCTTGATCTTAAATGCTGTAATATAGGCTTGCATCCACCTGAGGCACCATGGGATGCAGTTTGGTTGCACCGTGCCATGAGCATACTGTGATTGTGTTTGCCTCACCATTTCAGAAGAGGGCAAGATGATGCTGTGTTTCCTTTACATACAAGCATTAAGTAGTGTCAGGACAATCTCCACCTGGACTGGAGGGGCCAGGTCTGGAGATAAATGTGTCTAAGGTAAATTCAGGCAGCACTTTGACTTCCTGGGTGCTGTTTTGGTGTTTTTCATGTTGTTTTGTTTTAAACTCTCCTTGTTTGTTTTGTTGTTGTTGTTGTTGTTTTGTTTTGTGGGGTTTTTTTAAACAGGAAAAGCATTGGGAGGTATAGGAAGATTGAGAAAGCACCTTGGAGGTGATCCTCACAGTTTATTCCCCAGCCTTGGAAGTAATGGGGACTTAGATCTCCATTGTAAGCACATCTCTATACTTGCAAGTGAAGTGAGTGACTAAAAAAATGCTATAACAACTGTGGGCATGAAGGAAACCCATAGTCAGAGACAGTTTATCTGCTAGGGCTTGTCCAGCTGCTGGTTATCATCCATGTTGCATCTGGCTTTTCACAGTACATCTGTTTAGCATAAATAACTTTTTTTTTAAATTGGTATTCTATCCAAACAATGAACAGAAGAAAAAAGAGAAACTGTAAATAAATTTTACAATGTCACTAAAAGCATTCACATTCAGGGAAACTATTTTGAGTGAATGCCAATTCTTAATCAATTGCTATTATTCTGGTGTTTTTACAAAGACCACAAGAAAAAAAAATAAGTAAAAACCAGAAATGATTGAAAAAATGGAAACACTGAATGTCACTGCTCAATCACTCCTTTTAATAATAAATACTTCTAGGCTGTTCTCAAATGAGGTGCCAAGATACTTTTTTTCTTTTGGTGTCTATCTGAAAACCAGTGGCATAAAAAAAGACCATGAGTCAGCTGGCTGAGATTCCTTTCCTGAATGCTCCCTGGGCAGCCGTGTTTCAACCCATATTACCAGCCCTGATTCTTAGCAGTCTTTCTGGCATCATGGGGCTCTCCTCCTCAGTCCAGCAGTCTGCAGAGGTGCACTTGACTCCAAACATGCAAGTTCAGCTTTTGTAAGCTGGAGGGTCCTGTGGCCATTGCCCAGCCACTGCATCATGCTAAGGATCAGCAACACTTCTTAAGAGAGCAAGTTTTGAGAAGAAGGATGCCGACAGTCTTAATTCCCAGTTACTGATGCCTTGTTTAGTATAATTTCTCAGAAATGAGACCTTACAGTTCACTTAATCAAGAACCCTGGTCAACCACCCAAATCTCACCCTGGAGGTAAAACTCACCCTATCTGAAAAGCTACATCCTGAGTAATCCTGATTTAACTCTAGGACTCTGTGGACTTCACAAGGAAATTTCTAAATCTCTATATCAATGGGGCTTCATGGAAATCCATAACTGTGAACAGCATATTGCACAGTGAGAGTAATCTTTTTCTCACAAAATTCCTGTAATTCAGCATCATGGGGACAGGGGTTTACATTTCAGGGTCCCAGCAAATTCTTTATTTTTTTTTTTAAATGATCAGTCCATTTTGTCTGTGTCTATTTTACAGCCTCATCTGTTTCAATCAATTTCTGTCTGCAGGGTTTTTGGGAAAGCTTCTGCCTTTGTCTGGTTTTTTTCCCACACTTAGAGGAATCTTCTGCTGATAAACCCCCCTGGCACCATAGGTGTTAGATATATAATGTGTGCTTGTCCTGGAGGTCTTGCATTAGAAATATGGACACCCCACCTGGTGTTGGAAAGTCAAATGTTAGGCTGACCATGACAGAGACTGTTTGAAGGTAATGGCCAACAGGCAGGCAGGAGCAGGGATGTACTGGAAATTGTGCCAGAGGATGGTGCTCTCAAGCCACAATGGTGTCATTTTTTGCCCTTCAAAGGTTTGCAAGGCTTACAGATACATTAATCACAGGTGCTTCTTCCTTGTGGGGAATGATTTCCTGGGCATCATGACCATGCCCCTGCATGGTTGTGCGGATGGTACTAAGGTCTGGAGAGATCATAGTCCTACAAACCAGAAGAAGCTGGGATGCATTCCAGTGACATAGGCACTGGTATCTTAGGACAGGCTGGGGAGGACTATGCCAACCTCTCTCTTTCTGACATGACATTTAGAGCTGTACCCAAAAGTCTGGGGTTTGTGCAGAGAAGGTAGTTTTGCCAACAGCAAGAGGTCTCATCCTACAGGATCATGAGGAAATGAACACTCCTAGTCGTGATGTGGTCATGATCAGCCTCCCCTGTTGTAACCACCATGGTCTCCCAGACAGGGAACTGGGCCCAGGGCCTGAACAAGCCCTTTCATCTTTTTGTACACTCCAGAAGTGCCATTATAATGAAATAAGGCGAGAGCTCAGTGAGCCTGAGGGAATTAGAGATGCTATGTCTGCTCATATGCTTGCTTCATGGGGCAATTGTAATGAGTAATTGATTGCTAATTATATGTGCTGCTTTGTGGTGAAACATCATGGTACTCTGATAAGAACCAAGAACTGAAAGTTTCTGTTGTGCTTATTTTTTAAAAACTTTTGGTATGGGGCATTTTGTCTTTGATTAATTTAATGTATTGTCTTGCATGAGTGTTGATTTACTTGCTGAATTCAAGATCAATTTTAATGAAGCTGTTAGTGCGTGCTGGTTTGGGGACACAGGGTGCCATATTATTGGTTTGTCTAGATTGCTCACTGTTTTGTTTGACTTCAATAAGAAAACTTCTGGCATAGTGACAGCTTCCCACTTCCCTACAATTGAGTAGACAACAACAGAGCTTAAACAGACAACAAACTTTATTAAACTCACATGTACATACATAACAAGCAGAAATGTTAAAGCAAGCTAGTCTGACCTATGGGCCAATAGCAACAAAAAGTATATTCCCAAACTGAGTGCAATCAGGAAAATGGCAACTGCAGCTGAAGGGCAAGGCTGTAAATTAAAATGGAAAATAAAATGCAGGAATTGTTAAAGATACTAATATCTGCACTGTTCTTCACCACTTTCCCCTACACCCTTTCTCTTCTCCTACATCTGAGGCAGGACACTACAGCCATAAATATCTTATCGTGAGAAGGATGACACAGGGTCTTAAAGTGCAGGGAAATGCTTCATGGAACTCCATGTTACAAGGGCATAGGGCTAGGATGCTGCTGGATTTGCAGCAAGCAGCCAGACATAGCTCTTTGCGATGCTGGGGCCTCCCCACATACTGAGAGTCTACTGCAGAGGTGCTCAAACCTGGAGGGCTTGCAATAGCATCGCAACCATGACTACATGTATTGATACAGCTGAAACTCTGGTGTTTGTGTTTTTCCTCTTCATCAGGATATGGCTGTGCCCCCTGGATGAGCAGCTGCATGTTTGGAAGAACATCCTGCTTGGACAGAGCAGAAGTTAATTAGGACTTTTGGAGGTGGTAGTGGTTATGCTGGGAGCAGACCAAGGGGAATATTTGCTTTCCAATTCCAAACAGGAAACTATAAGCAGATCCAGCTTGCAGTGATCGTGGTGTGGGAGTATGTGCAGAGATGTGGGAGCAGGAGGACGCAGGAATGTTAGTGGAGGGCTTTTCTACCCCTGAAATGCATGGCTGTGGTTAGCCCCCCTTAGTAGCAAGGTAAATCATGGCTCCGTGCCTGGCACTGGAGAGCACCTGTGAGCTGCTTTCACCTTGGGAAATGGCATTTGGGTCTTCCAGGATAGACAAGTGGGTGGTGCTGGCAAGAATGTGAGCATCAGTTCTTTCTTATTCCTTAGAGAAGGCACACACTAACTTGTCATGCTCTCTTTAATTTGGTTTTGTACAACAAACAAGCCCAACTGTTTAGTGTCCTGTGCATGAAATACAGAAAGCAATTATTATGTTATTTGAGGGCAAAAAAAGCCATTTGCTTTGCTTCTGTAAGCAAAATATGAATTGGCACTTACCAGATCCAAAGTATCATAGAATTTTCTACAGTATCAGCTTCTAGAATACTGATGTTTCTTTTCCAGAGAGATTCAATAGCGGGACAAGACAAAAGGATACACAGCAGGGCTGAAAGGTCCTTCCTCTCCTGAGTAGTCCCCATCAAGTCAATGGGTAAATGTCTGCAGAAGAGGACCACACTGAAGTTCTGTTGGTAGGTGAACAGGAATGTTTGCCAAACATGGCACCCCATTCAATCTGTTTTCAATGATTTAATACTGAGCTAAAAAATGCGAATCCAGGCAGGAACTTGGCATTTAAATTATACACTTGAGATGACTGTGCCTTTTTTTTTATAAATGCAATTTAAAAAATGATAATCCTGAGGGATGTGAAAAGAGTTAGGGCATGGAGACAACAGGAAAACAGAGTCCTTTCATATGCTGCTTGACATTTCAGTAATTGTTCAAGCAGTGTTTCTGACTTCTTTTAAATGTGGAGTTTTCTTAGCCAAGTTTGCAGCAGGAGAAGACTGAAGTTTGATCTTTTCAATATATACAGTCTTGGTATAGAGACAGCTCGTTTCTTCACGTTTGTGCTGCTACCATTGTACACAGATATACGCCTGGCTTTAAGCCTAGGAGATAGTAGCATTGGAAAAGTTGCAAATGATGAAGCAACTAAGGCATTTGGCTATGTCATAGACTCAACTGATATTGAATGAGGGAGATATATATAGAGAGAGATAGAAAATTAAAGCATAATTTACATCAGATATTTAAAAACTGTACGGTATATACATAGTATATAAAAAATAAAAAATAAGTGCATTTAAGAGTGTTTCTAGTAAAAACCTGCTTTGTGATTAACAAGATTAGCAAGAAATTGGTGCAAAATTTCTTCAGAATAAAAAGTGCTAGGAAATAATGATTAATGTAATAAATATAAATTAATAGTGGAAAACAGACTTAAGCATCAGGGGATTAACCTCAGCCTCAGAAGTTCCCTTTTCATTTCCTTGCACTGGTAGACTATTCTTGACTGACTGCTGGTAGTATCAATTCAGTATCTGGGTATCTATTTGGCTGTTGTCAAATTCAGTGGTAGGTAATATTTGAGGGTGCTGCCAGGGAGTGCAGGAGTGAAGAATATTCAACTGGTTCTCCAAAACTGTGGGATGAAGTAGCTACAGAGCTGTGTTTCTGATCTTCAAGCACCAAAATGTACGCATTCAGCACTGATGACAAAAAAGTTACCTTGCTACCAGTGTCCCTCTCAGCTACCTCTCCACCATCATCTGACAATCGTAGGTGCATCAAGTTGCATCTCTCCTGTGCTGTGGTTAGGTGCAGCTCTGCTCCCCCACCCAAGCCAAAGTTCCTCAATAGGAGTCTCAGTTTCACTACTCTAAAGAGTTGCCATATATCTGCAATTTTTGTTATTACTTGTCATTCAATTTCCCCCTGGGTATGGCCCTTTTCCTTTCCCACCTGGAAATGGTGACTTGGCAGTTCTAAGTTTTCCTGAGAGCTTCCAGCTGTCTGGGTGTTAGCCCTGACAGCCAGAAGTTGCTACTTCTTTTTGATTGTATGGTCATAGGATAGATCAGCACAAAATCTCCTTGAGTTGAAAGGTTGAAATCATGGTTATGTTTTATTCTCCCTTCTGCACAAACTCCATGGAAGCTGTGTAGTGAATCTCCATCACTTTGGAGTGCAATGGATGGACCCGCTGTTTATGGCCTGCGTGTAAATGCTAAGTTGGGCAGCCCTGGATGTCAGGCACAGAGCGGATTTTGATGTATCTCCAGAGTAATGTTGATAGCTCCAGTATTGATCAGTGGTTCTGGGACCATGTTCAAATCACGGAGCATGAAAAACATCTAGGGTGGAAACACAGATGTCCTACTCATGTCCTGCTCAGCTGCTCAGACAGAAGCACTCATCTCTGTTCCGCAGAGTTCATTTGCTTTCAAGGCCATCTCCCAGCACCATCTAATTGTACCCAGGCTCTCTGTGAAGTGCCCGCATGCCCAGGCACAGAGGTCACAGCAGGAGGGAACCCACAAGCTGTCAGAGCCTCTCAGAGCTAGATGGGACCACAAGGCATGGCAAAATGCCAGGGGTTTGCCATATAAGCAACATGCACACACTGCATTGACTGTTCCTAGTGGCTTTCTCCTTTTGTCCACACTGAACAGGCCATTTGTCTTGGAGGCTATGGCCTCAAGTAGCCTTCCCAAAGGCCCCACCACTGAGCTGGGTGGTCAAAGCCATTTATGAGAGTTGCATTGTCTGATTCTGCTCTTCTGCTTTAGCTCCAAGTCTATTCTTCTTATCTGATTAGTCCCTCAGTTGTGCAGAGTGTGGTGCATATAACTTCAGAGAACATAAATAATTTGTTTTGTTGAAAAGCAAGCCATGTTATACTCAATGCCTCTTCCTCTTTCAATCTGTGCTTACTTGCTGTGCCCTCCTTGCCCCTTAGTGCTTTCTGCTCTCTCAGCATGATGATATATCTTAATTTCTAGCCCACTTTAGGGATGACTGATAATTGTCCCACCAGTGCACCATCAAAACACTGAAGAAGAGCGCAGGACTTGTAATTCAGGGCTGTGATGCAGTGGTATGCTAGGAGGGGATACTTAGGCTACTGTGTGCCAGCACGCTGGTAGCAGCTGTTCACCATCTAACAAAAGAAAGTAGTCCTGCCGGCATTCAGCTGTGCTGATAGTGCTTTAAAACAACGGTATTTTGCAAAAAGATGGTTTACAGACTTTAGTCACAGGAATATTGGCAAGCTTCACTGGGCTGTGGATCAGGCCCTTAGCAAATACAATGGTCATAGTAGACATCTGCCCTTAGACTCAACTTCCTGACCTACTCACCTTTCTGGTTTTTAAACAAGACGTATATTCCTTCATGCATAGAGAGCCATTGCTAATGGGAAAACTCACTCATTCACTCCCTCTGGGCATCTGCATTGAATGCTGCCCATGTGAGCTTGAAACACCAGTGGGGTTTATTTAATCAGGGAACAAGGGCAGACATTGACAAAAGTAATTTTTAACTCCTACTTGTAAATACACATGCACTGGTGAGTGTGATGCCAGACTGGGTTGGATTAGCCCTACTTTGTCCTCATCCACATCCCTTACCTTCCCCAACTCCCGCAGAAAGTCCTCTTTGTTGGCATGCCAACCGTTGTTTCCTAGCTCACTTCCACTAGAAATACCTCCTAAGTAAATTATTGTCTCTCTGAGAAGGTATGAGTGTGGCAGTGTGCAGTTACAGCAAATGTGTATGCTGAGCATGGTGACTCACTAACAATGGCTTTTTTACAAAGATTTTTTAACTTCATCTCTGGTTGCCCCAGGTGAAGGAAAGGTCAAAGGACAATGCAGAGAAAATAAAAAGCATGCAAAAGGTGGAGTGGTTTTGTGCTGCATTGGGGCATTGAGGGATCTTCTATGCCTTGCTTGTTATGTAAAACCCATCAGAAGGAGGTGGGGAAAAACAAAAGAATTTTCTTCTCAGCATGTGCTGGGACCCAGCACTGCAAATAAATGCATTGTTAGTTGAAATCAGTGTTTTGGTTTCTCCCTTCCTTTGTGAGATGCTGTAGAGGAAGCAGATTAAAGATTACCAGCTTTCTGGCAAAATATACTGGTGGCATCATAATGACTTCATTATGGTCTCTAAATGAGCTAACAGACTAATAATGTGTTCAGGAAAAAATACACATTATGAACATGCACACAGGTGTAGGGTTAACCCCTTCTTTGTAGCCCCTGGCTTTGAATCCAGCTACTGCTATTTAAATCACAATTCAGTGCTCTGCTAGCTGTGCTGTAAAGGATTTAATTCAACAGCTGCATGCCAACTAATTGCAGTTGTATTTTTTTCAGAGTTCATCTACAACGCAAACAACATGGCAGCTGTTTGTTTGTTTGCTTGGCTGACAGTGGCTGGCGATGCTGCTGATAGGTGGAAATGCTAGAACAGTGGTGCAGGGGCTCCACAAGCCTTTGCAGCTCAAACCTTTTATTAAAAAGGCTTTCAAAAGTGGCTTCTATGACATACCTCCTCCTTTGGTTTTCCCTTGTTGCTTTACATGCTGTGTAAAAGATTTTCACTGGGAGAAATGGAGATATAATGGTTGGCCAAATCCTTCTACCCAAATGAATTGCCTGCCTGCCATGGTGATCTCTCCTTTACCTGATCTTCAGAACCATTGGAACCAGACTCTTATTGTCCTCATCACACCTCCTGTAACCCTCCTGCCTCCTCATCTCTGCTTTCATTACTTTCTGCCACTACTCATATGCTGCTTAAGTCTCCACATACTTTTGGATTTCTGGATTATGTAAACATCTTCCAGAATGTCCTTAGACATGTATAGCTCTTCTTTGTTTTCTCTTGAGGTTTTCTGGACATGTAATACGAACACTATAGTTAAAGTCTAAGAACATGGAAGCACAGGATACATAGGATGTTCTGTACATGCTTAGCAAAGCTGGCATTTCCAGAACATGTGGGACTCATATCATGTGTGAAGACCAGCTATGAGACAGTTGTTCGGGCATCTCTGACATGGTTCAGAAAACTGAAGTCTACCTGCCAGGTAAGTGTCTTGCACAATGATAGATACTGATCAGGCACTGTGCTGTATGATAGGGTGGACTCATCTAGTGGGACCACCTAGGATGTAAAAAAATCTGTCAACTCTGCTGCTCATGTCTCCCTGCATCTGCCAGAGGTCCGGAAATCCAAACAAACACAGGATGTCCTGATAATGTCCTGAAATATCCTGAAAATAGGCAGAATTTCTAAGTGGAAGAGCATGAGTTCCGGACATCTTCAATGTACAGACATTGTTATACTGTTCCATGAATATTTGAACTTACGTATCCCATTTTCTGATGGATTTGTACCTGAAGGCTGACTGGTATGTACAAAGAGGCAGTAACTGATGGAAGCTCTTATGTCATTGGGATCATTTATATGGCCTCCTTCTCTCCCATATTATGTTTAATACAGAGTGCATTCATGTCACCAGTGGATGGTATGGTCAAGATGAAGACATTTCTAGGGTCCCTGTCTTCCGCCAACCCTATATTTTCATTAATTTTGTAGAAGTTTTATGTTTTGAGATGCCTGTTCATCTGCCAGATGTGGCTGAACGTAGTCAATGGTTGCAAAAATTATGAAATAGGACAAGAGATGGACACTAACAGATGGATAGTATGACCACACTGTAATTCCTTACTTAGGAAATTGAGTCAAAACCTGCTTGCCCTGTTCTTGCTCTTCCACTCTGCAAAGAGCCACAACACCCTTTTTTCTGGCTTTACTCTATCCACCACCCAACCCAATCACTTTCTATTGAGAACATAGTCCAGGGAATATCGGGCTCACTGTGCCAATGATCTCTGTTCAACCCATACACCGAGTCTTGTTCCCTATGACATGTAAGGTACTTCTCTACACTGTTTCGATGGAGCGGTGCCTCTCTCCGTCATTCCTGCAGCATCATCTTTGGTGATAAGACTTCTCTTACCTTCCCTGTTGTCAGCATCTAATGTCAATGTTAGAGTTTTAGTGTGGGTTCCTCTTGCTTTCTTACATAGTGCCTCTTCGGTGAAGCAGCTTCCTAGGAAAACCTGCAAAGTAACTTCATTATTTGCTTTCAGATCCTTCTTCTCTTGGCTTCTGCAATGGTGGCTGGGTTATGACAACAGTGCTACACTATGACTGCTGCCAGCTGTGCTGTGCTCTGTGGTATTTCCTCTTTACTTCCTGACATCCCTAATCTACATCCATTTATTATCTTCAGTCACTGTCCATAAAGTTTCTAGAGCAGAGTTTCGCCATGGTGTTTGCTGTTCGTAGCACAGTGAGATACTAACCAGATAACTGAGTTTCTTAGGCAACATGATATGACAGTATGGGTAACAGTAGTAAGAGATCCAGTCATTTCCTAGCAGAGGAATGGTGCATCAGAACCTTTTGTGCTGATGGGAAAGCGCGAGAGAATGAGTAGGACATGTCTGATGTACTAATTATTTTAGTAGACCAAGATAGCCAGAACATGCCTGTCAACCTGGTCCACTGAAGGTCACCAAAACTTTCTTTAAGAAATAGCATCTTCTGGTGTATTATTGCTGATGGTTTACACTTCAAATCAATTTTAAATGAAATTAAAAGAGAACTACCCTTGCAGTTTTAATTGACTCTCCTCCCATTCTGTTGGTTTCTTTGGTTACGTCTGTGGGTGGGGTGCATATAAGAAAAGACTAATTACAAACCTGTTGCATTTACTTTCTGAAACCTGATCACTTGTCTTTGGCAAGTAGGTTGAAATCGCCTCCTTTGAAAAGCTAGATTGCAGAGCCTGAGAATCTAGTTGGCAAGCTTCAAAATGGAGTCAAATTCTTAAACCGCAGAAGCATCACTTTACTGGCCAAAACCATGTTAAATTAGAAATTCCAGTGCAATATTCTTTGAGCCTGATCAGTGCTGATTTACCATGCTCCATGCTGTCCTTGTCAAAACTGATGACTGTATGCAGATGCACATGTAAGAAAAGAGATCTGGGACTTGTTAATAAATAGTATATAATGAAGAGTTCTTCTGTAAAAAAAAGCTATTGTTGATGTATGACTGCATCACCATTTCATCTTTTTAGGGTCTCTGTAAGAAGTGAACAATTAGCTTCAGCAAGTATGTAGTGGCTTGGCTGTTTAATGATAAGTGGAAAACAGAAAGAAGCTTTTGACTGAAGGTGAAATTTAAGGTATGAGTGGCTGTTATCCATATCTTCCACACCTATGAGTCCCCTATAAGACAGACCACAGAGTAGTAAAGTTGCTGAGTTGGCATGAATGATTCTTTAGATGGTGATCTGTTTAAAAATTCTTTTTTTCAAGCTATTTTCTTACAGATTTCCTCTGTACAAATTTTCCCTAGAGACACAAGGGATTTTTTTTTTGTAGGAAATCTGTTTATTAGAACTGAAAACATGTAGGAAGGAGAGAGTCAAGTTCTGCTGCCACTAAGATACTCAGGCTAGGATTTCCAGATTGATTCAGGTATCGAGCAGCTTTAAGTCACCTGAAAAAATGTGGCCTGTTAGGCACTAAAATGGCCTGGAGCAAGTCAGGACTTGGAAGGCCTATAGCCAGACCCCCAGTGGTCTACACTGGAGCAGCTCAAATTCATACTGGATTGAGATGTGGCTATGAAGACTGAAGCCATAGCCACTGGGGGTTTTGTTTTTCCTATTTATTGCCAGGTCTTCAAGAAGCTGAAGATCAGCTGTTGTTCTCAGTTTATGACTGCAACATGGTTACACTGGTTCATATCTTCTTTCTTTTCTAATATTTTTCTCTGGAACTTGGAGGGAAAAATATAGCATGCAATGCAACAGCTTCCTGTTCCACTCCTATGAAAAAATTACGGAGATGAGCCAGCTCTGTTCCCTGTGGCATGTTTGCATATGGTTTGGATGCAGAGTGTTCCTATAGGGACAATGAACATGTCACCTGGAAGAGCAGCTGGTTTGGATATGATATCAGCTACTGAACTGTTCAGTGCCAGAAGTGAATGATTTGGCACCCATAAAATCTTTCATATATGCTAGCATAAATTTAAGTAGCGGTTGAGGTCGCATGGTCCAACTACCTTTCTGTTTGTCTGCTCTAAAGGTAAAAAACTGCCCCTAACATGGGGAACATATTCATGAATGAAGCTTATTGACAGGAAAACAATTGAAGGAACTGAGCTCTTTCCAAAAACAATAAGTGAGCTTTAAGGAAGGTATATTTGAGGGCTAAAATTCTTGTTGCTGTGCAGTACCCTGTGTGAGGCTACAACAACCAGAAGAAATACACAGGAGTAAGTGTGAAGAAGACTGTTCATGTAGGAGAAAACAAAATTATCTTGCAACAAACTGTAAGGCAATCCTAAGTCTTTTGGAGGTAATGCAAAAACTGCTGCTAGATCTGAGCAAGGTTTGGATAGGGCCTATAGCAAGTACAAACTGAACACTGTACGGGATTCGGGTCCTTGCAATGTGATCATCTATTTCCTTTCAACAGAGTGACTGGGAAACAGTGTTCACCTTGGGGAAGGCTTTTTATTGGAAAGATTTCATCCTCGTTGGACTACTGTAGAAATGGGAACCATCATTCATACCTATGAGGATAGTACAGATTCTTAAACACAATTTCACTAAGAGGAAAACAACTTTCACTAAGAGGAAAACAACTAAGTAACTTGAATTAAAACTGTAATGGTGTAAAAGAAAATGAGAATGATGAAAGGAGACCTAATCATGGTAAAAGAGATATAGGAAAGTGGGCATGGTTAAACAAGGAAATGAAGATCCCAGGGAGAAATACCAGCGGACTGATGAGATACCTGACAAGAGGGACTCTTGGAGAATGTTCTAAAGGGAAAGAGAACTGAAACATTGTTTGGAGAATGTAGGACATCTCTGACAGCTTCCTGCCGACTATACACTGTAAAAATGGTAGGTCACTGGCTACTTTCTGTGCTTGATATTTAGAGGAGACTCTGCATTTCGTCTCTCAGCATTCTTTTCCACCTCCCTTGGACTGGCATCCCTGTTTAATACACTCACAAGACATTATTCTAAGGAAAACAAAGACTGAGGGCTTTTTGTTGGGTTTGTGTTGTTTTTCTTCACAGAAAGAGCCCACCATTCACCTAAAGCTGTTCCAAATGAAGTCAGTGGTGAAGTTCCTACTGACATTTCATTAGAGAACAGTTGTAGTGTCACAGAGGCTTTTGGAAAACACTGCTCTCTGCGAGCCAAACAAATCAAGAGCAAACAATGCAAACCACATCTTGCAGTTCAGTTCATTTCTATCCCTGTTTCTGGGCCAGAAGTGACAGGAAACGTGCACAACCCAGAGAAGATTCTGTAAGTGATAGGTTGTGAAGGTGTGCAGTGGGTGTATTTTAGGATGTCCTTCCAGCAGAGGTGCAGAACAGTCACATGCTGACTTTAGAGGGGTTGTCATGCCATGTGGGGATGACGTAGGTTTATTTTTCCCTGTTGTCTAAATTTGGGTTAGAGTCATTCAGATCACACTAAGGAAATCTTTTTTTCACTTCCTGCTTTCTTGGTAATTTAGATATTAGATATCCAGGAAACTAGATTTTTTTTTTCTACAGTAATTTTGTTTGTGTCAGGAGAAACAAGGCCTGTGAGGAGAGCTGCTTTTCTTTAATAAGTCAGCTGATATTTGATAAATGTCATTGCAAGCTCATTTAGAGCAGTGTTTTTTGATGTCTCCCAGTTAGTGGACCTGTACAAAATTTTTAACAGAGGTGAAGCATCATATAAGAGACAACTCTTCTCCTCAGTCACTTTTCACAGATCCCTTGAAAGCAGTTCACATGCTGCCATGGGTTGGTAGGCCAGAGGATGGTCCTCACTAGGACAGAGGCTCTTTTAAGGCTTTTGCTTTTAGGCAGTGTAAAGAGACAGTGGAAGAGACAACCGCTGTCCCAGACAAGTGGCAAGTTAAATAGAGAAGACTGGGGTTATGAAACGCAAAGAGGGAATGGAGTTTGAACTCCCATCCTCTGATGATTACCTGAAAATCAACATTTTTAAAACTAATTTGCAAAGAACTGTGCTATACTAATGCACATATTTTTCTGTTACTCCCTCAGTTCATCTCAATCATAACTTTCCTTGAGAGAATCTGATCTGTGGATATTAAAAGTAGCCCACATTTTGTCAAAAGATTTCTTGTAAGCAAATTCTTTTTTTCTGTATGCAAGAAATTTGTTCTCTGTTTCAAGTTCTTTAATAGGTAAACCCAGATTCCTTCTTCCAGAATGGTTGGGGTAAATATTTGTAAACATTTGAAGCAACCCTTCTAACTGAATGCAGGGAAGATTATCACAGAAGAGCTTGACTGTCTGACTGTCCACAACACTACATCTGTAGTTCAATGACTTGCAAATTGTGTCACCTATGAAAACTGTCCTCAGGCTAGAAAGCGATCTAACATGCCCAAATGTAACTAGGTCACTCTATAAATACATTCTGAATGGGATCTAGGTTTCCCTATTTGTGTAAATACTTACCTGTCTCACATAACTGTTGGTGAGAAGTCATTAATTTGTGCTGAGAGAACACATTGAAGGTCTGAAACATAGTACATGTTGCATATTGCTATTATGATAAGCATTAAGATGTAGTACACTAGTTGGCTTTGAATAGGCATTGAAATGCCGTGTTCTTACACTCCTCTCTTCTTAAGGGTTCTATACACAATATTAATTAAAGTTTATTTAAAAGTACTCTGAGGGTGCACATATTGAAAGCACAAACCTCTTTCCATTGTGTTTACAGTCAACACAAACCCAAGTGTTCCACAACTGTCTCTTCATGCAGCCACAAACATTTGGAACTCCAGGTCCTATAGTCACTCTAGAACTTCACATTTTGTTACACATGAAGACTCAAATGACAGGTATGTGCATTTCAGACCACTGACTGGGCAAGGAAATATGAAAATAAGGTCAGAGATAATGAGCTTTTAGTGACTTGCTTTTTTAAGATCTAATTCAAGAGTTTTTAGATGTTAAGATGTAAGGCATTTGTCCTCAGACAGTTGCAGTAAGGATTTCATCTCAAACATCAAGTCATGCTGCTCCTTTCTACTACACCAGCCTCCCTCCACCCCATAGATTTCTGATCATTACTGTGTGGTTTTCTCATGGCTCAGTCCAGAAGTTTTCAAACCTGTCAACCTCCCAAAAGATAGATTTTCTATTCCAAACACTTGTGACCATGATGTCAATGTCTTCTTTTATTTTATTTCATATGTTCTTTTGCAGCACTTTTGGTTTCTTTTCTTGCTCTTGTCTAGAACCACTGCAACCTACTTAGTCCCCAGGCTCAGCAGCCTCAAAGTGGTCTGCAGGGCTGTGTTTTTCTTTCCCAAACTACACTGTGGATACGATTCACAGTTGCCTTCTCGAAAGTCAAGGTGCCTCCTACTAACTGAATGACAGTAAGTCCTTCCTAGGTGAGGTCAGATGGTGTACTCCATTACCGAGAGATGACTGTGCCCAGCGACCTGGGTTTCCTGGCAGCCAGGAGACTGAGCACTTTCTTCACCCAAGAACCAGTGACTTCTTGTTTACATAATCCTACTGAATCCAGAATTTGCCCCAGTGCCAGCTGTGGCACCTTCCATGTTTTCCCTCTGGTGTTGTAGATACCTTGCTCAGGCAAGTATCTCCAGGTCATTTAAGACCACCTCACAAACTTATGCTTTGTTTAAGGTCTAACAGGACTCCCTAGTGGGATTCCTATCTGTGAGTTCTGTGGGATAGATATAAGGCCCTTAGAGAGGAAAATAGACGTCCATCAATTTTGGGAAGGGGAGTGTCTGTTTTGAGGGGAGGGGAGTTGCTGGCTGTACATTTGCCCTTGAAGTCTTCAGATTTTTCTCCTGCAGGGTGAGAGTCTTGAGATGAGGTCTCATCTATGGCTGTTCATTTTACAGCTCTATTAAAAAAAATAACATGGGGGAATTTTCTAGATTCCATCCAATCCGTAATAACTTTTGAAAAGTTAATTTGCTGCAGCTGCTTTATAACTTCTCCTAAGGCCACAACTCAACATGATTACACAACCACAGTAACTTTTATGGCTGAGTGGAAACACTATCCTGATTTTGTTGTTCTACAAAAGCCAATATTTGGTTTAAAGATTCCCTTGGATTTTTAATCCACTTTGCAAGGAAATCTCATTTGCCACCAGTATTTTTAGAGTCTTCACCTGCTTTCGTATCTGCTCCTTGCCATATATCTGACAGGTCTACTGCATATTGGGAAAAAAACTCTGTCCTCCATCCCCTAGGGTAAGAAATACGTCATTGGTGTCTTCTGGTAGCTTCTGCTGTGCAGGTCTTAATGGGGACTAAGATTAGATACCCTATTTCTCCTTCCCAATAATCCCTTCCTGTGTGAGAGCAGCGTGTTGAACACAGTATTCAGCCAGCCCCTGGGTATGCTAATAAAAGTTCTGCTTCTCCAATCAGCCAGCTTTGCCTGAGGAGTCTGTCAGCAAAAATAAAAAGGATATTTCTATTTAAATACCACACAGTGTCTACACATTGGAAATATTTTTACCATGGTAGCATACGTGCCACTACCTATAAGGGTGTATTGCTGTTATAAGTTGACTGTTAAAATTCAGCCAGGACTAAAAACTGCCTTAGAAAGTCTCAGCCTAGAAGGTATTTGTTTACTTTGACAGGTTATTTAAAACAAGGAATGGAAAATAATCACTGGTTTTGGACTTTTACTTTGCATTTTTCTATTTAAAAAGGTCTTAGGCTATTTTCTGGTGATTGGATCCTGACACAAGGCTTATATCTTGGGGGGGAGTGAGAACAAAAAAACCTACCAGGTAAGTTCTAGGGTTCCTTTTTTTGAAAAAAAAAATCATTTTTCAGTATAAGAACAACTGCTAGACTTTTCTTCTCAGCAAGTGTTGACTTTTTCCCCACTGAGACTACCAAAGGGATATTAAATGACTAGCCAAATCAAGTGTAACTACAGAGGTGTAATAAACATCAGTTCAAACAATCATTTTTACATTTCTCTGTTTGGATAAGAGATTAGAGCATTTCCACCTCTAATGTGCTGAGCCTCTGTAAGGGCTGAAGAGAGAGAAGTGTGCTCCTGGGTCCTCTTCGTATGTAGGTGGAAGTTATTGACTCAGAGAGATGAAATCCCACATGATCTGCCTTGTAAACTAAAGTCAGACACTTAAATTTGTATATAGATTATTGTCCTGACAGCCAGGGAACAAACACAATGCTCCCCTCAGATTTGATGGGAGGTTTGGCTGGGTGTGCAACATGGCCATATAGGTGCTGAATCTGAAATACATGGGCCAAAGATTTTTAAAAAAATGGATGCTGAAAATAAGGGTCCTAAATCTATACTTAGACAAATAAACAAACACCTGATTTCAAGCTGTTGAGCACCCAGTGGCTTGGCCCCAGGTTTGAATACTTTGGCTTACGTGACTTGTCCAAAGCCACACAGGAAATCTGCTGCAATTCCAGGAATAGAGCAAAGATCCTGTGCTTTAACCGCAAGCTGGCTATGTTTTATTTGTCAGCAGTCATTCCCACAAGGAAGCTAAACCAGGGATCTCATTGCATCTAAAGTCAGTGGAGTTACCTACTGGTAATAAAGCTAAAAGATGTCCCTTGTTCTCTGAGCAGTAAGTTCTGTTCAAGACCCCAGAGCAGCAACTGGGTGCTTTGAGGAGCCTGTTTCCTTAAGACACACAGGATTAGACATTAGAGTTAGAGGACAGTATACCCATTTCTGCATATTTTGTATTTCGGGCAGCTGCGCATGTTAAAAGCAGGTAGATTGGAAGAGCTGTTGTAGGTGTAGAGGGGAGAATTGGGGCATGTCCTTTAGCTGCTCCTGGTGTACCCAGAAGTTCCTCTGCCCACTGCTGACTTTTTTTTTTTCATTGCCAGCTGCTAAAACACTGCTTCTCAACCATGTGGGTTAGGCAGTGTAAGGATACCCATGCCAGTCTTGACCTTGGAGACATCACTCTTGCTCCCTACCTGCCATTGCCTATAAGGCTGTGGAGCCACCATCAGCTTCTGTGTCTCACTCTGGCTCTGACCCACTCTGAATTCTAGGCTTGCACCCCAACACACTGTTTGCATGCATATGCCAGTGTAAGAGTGTCCAGAAAGACGTCTGACTCTCTAAAGCACAGAAGTACGAAGTTCAGTGGCCTGAGCTGGAGCCCAGACCCTTCTTTCAGTGGGCTGTAAGCAGGAAGGATGGCCAAAGAATACTGTCCAATGAGCAGCCCAAGTGGGTTTCATCCAAGGAGGGCATGCATAAGTAGAATCAGAACAATCAGGATCATCGAATCCAAGCATTCCTATCAAACACTAAACCATGACCCTCAACACCTAGTCCACCTGTGCCTTAAACACCTCCAGGGAAGGTGACTCAACCACCTGGGCAGCCTCTGCCAGTGCCCAATGACCCTTTCTGTGAAAAATTTCCTCCTAATCTCTAGCCTAAATCTCCCCTGGTGGATCTTGAGGCCATTCCCTCTTGTCCTGTCCCCTGGCACTTGGGAGAAGAGGCCAGCATCCTCCTTTCTACAACCTCCCCTCAGGTAGTTATAGAGAGCAATGAGGTCTCCTCTCAACCTCCTCTTCTCCAGGCTAAACAATCCCAGGTCTCTCAGCCATTCCTCATAAGGCCTGTTCTCCAGACCCTTCACCAGCTTTGTTGCTCTTCTCTGGACTCTCTCCAGAGCCTCAACATCCTATGTAAGATACATAGTGTGGAAGATAAGTGTGCTTTAAGTGAGCTTTTAAGTCCATCTTAATTTGTGGTGTAGGGATGATCTGCATTTAGGAGATCTCCACATAGATACAACTGCCCTCATGATCCTAGGGTGCATGTGCTACATGATATCAAACTCCTCAGGACCAGATGAATCCAAAGACAAGGTCTACAGTGATATATCTAACTGTTCATTGATGCTACACTGCTTTGTGCTATCAGGAAATCAAACTTCTTTTTTTTTATGAAAGAACTTGTTGCTACCTCCCTAATTGCATTTAACTACAACTCCCATAAATATCAGAATGACATTTAAAATCTGTTATTTCACATTGGAGCTTATGCCCACAAGCTTGAGTTGTTTTACATGGAACGGTTGTGCAAGTGAGAAGGTGCTGCAGAATAAAAAGCATCAAACCACAGTTTTTTTGTAAATAAAATGTTGAGACTCTCTTCAGGGTATACACATTTGACATAGTACAATGCCAGACAATGGTTTCCAAATGACATCTTATGTAACTCCTGAGTCAAATAAGATAACAAAAAAGGTCTCTGTTGCAGTCAATAACCATAATTAAAAACTCTCTGAACATTATACTTATATACTTATTGCTAAACCAGTAAGGGCAGTTACAAATTACAAAGTAGAAAATGTTTGGGCATTCATTACCATATTTCTTCTATCAAGGCAAACCACACATTCCTCTCAGACACATGCCAAATGTGAGGCTTTAAAGAAAATGTTTATTGAATTATCAGATTATAAGGAGTATTTGCCCGATTTTCTTAGTTGTTCATATTGTTTGGTGCTAATCTGCAGAGATTTTCTTCTCGCTTTAAAGGAAATACACTGAACTCTGGTCTAAGACAAACACATACAAATTCAAGCTATGTAGTAATATGAAAGGAGGTGGTGGAATTGTATGTGGCAAGTGGGTCATATTGGAGAGCCCATCTTGGTTTCAACAATAGGACTGATATCTCGATACTTACATTTAAGAAATGTGGATTTCCACATATGAACCATCTTTCATTAATTACTGCAGATCTGACAAATTTGAGTTATTGAGTTCCTCCTGGGAGATTTTTAAAGCCAATTGTAACAACAGATTATATGAAACAGCTGGTCAAACAGAATGAGGAACCAGTTCATTGGCATTTGATGAATTAATAAAAACAGGCACAATACGAATTTCAGCAATAGCTAGCAATTCTCCAGGAGAATAGGAACTGAAAAGAAAATTGCTGCAATCAAATTACAGCAGCTGTTCAGCCAACAGGTAGGGGGTAACTATTTCTTTATGGCTAAAGTTTGGAAAATGCTTAAGAGATTCCCTGGAAAAAAAAGTGCTCCTTGCAGCTTGTGCAGATGATAAGAGAAGTACAGTGCTTAAGTAAGTTTCTAACTGTTCTTTTGAGGAAAAGCCAGTGAAGGAGAGAAATGTTGCACACTATGTTGTCCGCTAATGCAGGAACAGAAAACAGGCTTGAGTGTTTGGCGGGGAATGAGTGGCAATTGCTGTTGCCTTTAAGGTTCCAGTGACAAGAGGAGGGCTTTAAGAACCAATGTATATGAATATCTGAAAAAATGGAGAGAAGCGTTTCTCAACTGCAACTGCAGGGAACAATCTGAGGAACTGTATGAAGGTGAAACATTGGGAGGAGATGAATACACAAATGATGAACTATCAGGACTAGATGGCTTAGACCCTAGAGTACAAAAAGAAACCAAGTGGATAGCGTTGAACTACTGCTTACAATGTGCTCTCTGTCACCTACATCAGCCACCACATGGCAAGATAATGATTGACTTCTGGAAACTTTTCGATGAGGTCACTCAGCACAGTCTGTTAAATAAACAAATAGGTGATTGGATAAAATGGAAAGAGGGAAAAATGGAGGGAGGTCCCATTTGAGGTATCTGCTGGAACCAGTGCTACTCATTGTGCTTAGCAGTGACTGCTAGTCAAATTCCACACATGTGACCTTGCACAGTCTAAAGTGAACTGCAAAAAGTTTCAGAAGGCACTGACAGTAATGCATGAGCAAGTGATAAAATTACATGTGAAGTACAACATTTGCATGCAAGATAATACATACAGAGGAAAAATCCCCACCCTAGCCATGAGTGGAATGCAGATCTAACTGAACTGCTGTTATTTAGAAAATTGGTCTGGGAATCATTGGATAATTCACTTGAAAGCCAGCTTATTGTTCAGTGATGGTCAAAAAAGAGAGAAAGACTGGTAGCAATGATTAGAAAGGAACTAAAACAAAAATTGAAATAGATTATGCCTATGTTCAAATCAATTATGTACAGTTCTGGTTACCACAACTAGGAAAAGACAGAAGGGAGGGAAAGAAAGCTGATGAACAATAGAGAATGTTTTCTATAGGAGAAGAGACTTATAGACTGGAAAGTACAGGGAATACAGGTCCATAAAATCATGAAGAATGGGGAACAAGGAAGGATTACTCATTGCTTCTGGTAATAAAAGCTAAGGAGAAACAGAGGTTTTAAAACAGACCAAAGGAAGAACTTTTAAATTCAGTGTGTAATTATGTCACAAAACTCTTATTCACAACATATGGTGGAAGCCAAAGGTTTAAATTGGTTAGAAAAGAGATCATATTCATGTAGGATAGGTTTGTTTGTAGCTAATAAATATTGGTTACAGTGTCCAGTCCAAATCACTGGTCATTGATTGCCAGAAATGCAGGTGTGTCAGAGGAAGAACTGTGTTACATGCCCTGTTTCTTAAACTCTTTCCATAGATGAATCTCTGAGACCACTAGACACAGCAGGCTTCTCAGATTCAGCAAAATGTATCCCTTCTGTTTGCATTCAACTTAGTGCATAAAAAGAGAAGTAGTTGGTGTAAGAGAGTTCTAGGAGGTAGCATTTTCCTTCTCCATCTCTTGCATATATATATTTAACCTTCTTTAAAAATAAGTTTGAAGACATGTGCAAATTAAGCAGGAAATTAATGAATGTTTCAATAGCTGCAGGTAGTTCAACTTTACCTTTGTGATGTGTAGCCTGCTCCGCGTCACAGGGAGACTTTCTGGGAAGGGAACCCTGACCAGTGTGTGCATCAGAAAGGGTAGATGCAAGTAATGAACAAATATTTTCAGCTTTTTGGGAAGGAACTCTTTCCTGAGGCAATCCCTATGCTAGTGGGGAGATGAACCTCGAACCCTGTCCTCATCAAAGTGTGACATGGCAGCTGCTAAGAGGAAGCAGACTCTGCATTTGAAAGGTAAGTGTTTAAAAAGGTTTGGGTCAATCCCTGAGGCAAGTCTGCCATTCCTGAAGGCTCTGCCATTGTTTGAATGCTTATGTGTGTCTCTGCAGGTTTCTTGGATTCTCTTTTTGATCAACTTGGAACAAGGACACCTATGCCCTGGACAGTGTAGCAGTGAAGTCCACTGCTCTGCCCTCTGTGGCTTGCATGAAACAGGGTGCAGTGAACTGGAGCAATAATCACAATCTTTTACCAGTTTTGGTATTGGATTAGTTGAACATTAAACTCACTAAAGGTTTATCTACTTACTTTACAGGAAATCAATCTGGAGGTCCCACAAAGGGAGAAGGGGTTGAAATTGAACTGCTCTGTTAGGATAAACACATCTCATCATTGCTACTATGGAGGTAGCACTCGTGGCAATGAGACTGGCATTAAGATCTCATCAGAGATTTAACTGCAGTATGTATCTTTACAACATACAAGGTTTTCTGACAATACTTGCTCATGCATCTTTGCATCAAGAAATATGGCTGTATCTACAAGGAGCTTTGCCGCTAGCTGCTAAAAAGTCCTTAAGGAGTCACAATGAGGTTGAATGATAGCTGGAGGTTTTCGGTTTGTTCCTGTGTGTTTCTTCCTTCTACAGCACGGGGGAGACCTTACCCTAACTCTGGGTGTATCCTTGTCCTCTGAAGGTGGCTTGTTGCCTTTGGACTGAATAATATCACTATAGTCTCCAAGGCTTAAATGTATAAAGGCTGTGGAGAAACACTAAAGGTGAAGAAACACCCTGGAATTTCTGTTATTTTTTTTAAAGTGTGTTTAAAAGCAAGATGTGTTTGACTGATAATATTGGAAACAGGTATGTTTTTGCCATGACAATGCAAGCTTCTCCACAACCGTTCGGCGTGTTCAGCTCTAACTCAAAGCAATCCAGAGTGCTGCATTGCTCATGATCTTTTGAAGCATGAAGCTCTTCCAGAAGAAATTATTAAAGATTCAAGTCAGTATCCTGCAATAGGATACATCATCACTATTACCCAGGTGAAGGAGTACAGAGAGCCATATAGAACTTGAGGCAATTAAATTTCAAATAATTTGCTCTTTTGAGCTCTGTCCTTCAGCTTTTTTAGTCAGGAGTCATTTTCAGAGGTGATCTGGAATAGTTGTTATTTGGTATCTCAGTGGAATAGCACTCCATCTCCCACCAGCAAACACTCTGAATAATTTATATGCTCTGCACCCAAAGAACAAAAAATTGCAATGCCAACATTTCAATGGCTCTTGCACACATTAATTTTTTTTTTGGGGGAAATGTGCTTGATATTTTTTACTAGATGCAATAGAGTTACATTATTTTAACTCAAGATTTGCTTAGACAAATCTTTCCTCACCAAATGCGAATGACATATTGTGATCTCGGTTGCAACTTTGTTCAATTCTTAGAGTGGATTTATCTAGAATAAAAAACATTACTTGTCTCTGAAGTCTGAAATTGGTTAACAATAAACACTCCATTGAAATATCCACAAGATTTTTTTCAACAGTAAAATGCCAATAAATTCTTAGCTGTCCAAAACATATAAGAAAATACTGCATAGAGGTATTGGTTGAAAACCTAAGTTTTCAGTTATCATGCAGAATATCAATCAAGGATTCTTTGCAAGGGACTCTGTTAAGCTGTTCGGTTGGTTTACTGAAGAGTAGTCAAAATGTTTCGGGCCTTGAACCTTCTCTGAAGGCTAAAATTAAATAGGAAGATTAAATAGGAATAAGGGAAGTTATTAATTTTTCAATCATACAATCTTATATTTACTCTTGCAATCAAATCACATTCCCACCCCCTCACTTTTACTGCAGAAAAGTGAATCTCATACTCTCCCTACAGTTAAAAAAAAATTAAATTACAGTGGGTTTACTTTATATGGAATTAATCAGAATGCAGAGTTCCACTAATCATATTTAAATATAGTCAATGTAAGCCAAACATTGACCTTAGGTTCAAAGATTTTTATGGCTTATTTAATGGAGACCCATTTATAAAGCACCATTAAGAGTTCTAAATCATGTAAAGGCAGGGCAAAATGAGAAGATTAGAAATGCAGCAATGAGTTGCTACAGCCATTGTTGTGCCTTGGAAATGGTATTATTTTAAATCACGCAAGCTGTAGAGCTACTGTAAGTCTAATAAAAATGGTGGGAAAGGAGCGGGAAAATAATGGGTTTTGTCTCGAAGACTGTGCAGGTTTCCAGAAGGAAAACAAAAAGTGCAATCCACATGCACTTCATACCAGAAATCTTACCAACACAGTCTTCTGGCCATCAGTGCAAAGTGTATGTGTGAAGGTAGAGATGCATGTATAAAGATGTCTTCCTGTTTTTGTCTTAGATTTTCTTCTTGTGGTAGTAACAATGTCAGTGAATATTCTCAAAAGCAGAAGGATGTGTTTGGCTTATAGCTAGGAAGAAAATGAGAGGGAATCAAACATTTACCTGACAGCAGTAGCACTGAAAATCTCCCCTGAAGATACTAGCACATCATGGGTGCCACTGTTTTATCTACCCTTGCTGACTGTAGGTGTAGCATTAGTGTAATTTTAGCTTTGTGGTGGGTACAGTAGTAGTGATAGTGGGTACTCACAATGTAAAGCTGTAGTAAGGAGCAGTTCAGGTGTTCCTCCTCAGCACATACGGCATCTCTGGACTGGGTTGCAAATGAGCTAACCTGAACGAAGTGGACCAAATACTTTCACTTGGTGTTTTTTTAATGATGGCCCTATTTCCATTATTGTTCCTTATGATTACCTGTGCAAATATTTCTCTGGACCTCAGAGAAATGCAATTGGCATCATAAGTCACTGTGTCAGAAGCAGGGTCGACATTATTTTATTTTTTCCTATCTACCAGAAGAATACCCATCATCACCTTAAAGCTCAAACATTATGACATTCAGTTTTAACAGTAGACACTTATAAAAACAAAGTTTTCCTTCTCTTGTAGTCTGTTTATAACAACAAACTCCTTTCCCTGCCCTGTTCTGTTTTAATTTTGCTCACAATTTAATGCTCTCTGCCTCTTGTTTAGCTAGCATTTCTGAGAATTAGAGGCAGAGGTGGGTTGGCATTTTCCTGGGCTCAGAAATTGCTGAGCTAACCAGCGAGTGAATGTGGGCCAGATAGCCTCATAAGAACTTTAGTGTTGATGGGCCAAAGTCGATGTGCTGCATCCCAATAGTCCCCTGCAGCTGGGCTCACAGGAAACTAGCATTTAAATTCTCATCTGGGTTCAGTCAAATCATTATAAACCATGGTAGTTCTTCACTATTTTATCTTTCAGTGCAATAGCCAGCAACTCTTCAAGGTTCAGACAGGCTCCTTGGGGAAGCTCATGTTGCAGCACTGAAACAAAGTTGAAACCCTCTGTCTGTCTGTCTTTCCAGTCCTAAACCAAGATATATATATATCCTGTGCCTCACTGAGGCAGAGCTCCGTGCTGAATTTCATGGATCCCACAAATTTGCCTGCATGTCAGTAGGCAGAATTTGGCCTTGACCAACAAACTGTGAAGCTGAATCAGCCCTTTTTCCTGCCAGCCCTTCACAACTTTGTCCACAGGGATGGCTTCCGCTCTTCTGCTCCTCACCCAGCCAGAATGACTTTCCTGAGGCTGTGGGATGTTATCCTCTCATGGAAACACGGGGCCAAGTGCCTTGAGGGGCTTGGGAAGACAAATGTAGAATTGGCAGCTAGTCAGGACATCAGAGCTTGGGTCCAAGAGAGGGAAAGGGTGCAAGACAAGCTATATACACTAGCTGATCCTGGTTTCTCTTCTGTACAGCCAGTCCACTGACCCAAAGGACAGTGACCTGTTACAGCCACACTCAATTGTGAGGCAAGAGCTCCTTGGTCTTTGCAAGGGAGAAGACACAACTCTTAAAACTAGGCAAAGACTAGAGGAGAAAATGTCAGCCATTTGTGGCCATTATTATCCCTCTGCTGCACTCTGGGAACCAGGAGAGATGGGTTTTTTTTCAGCTGCTGAAATGGCAGGCACCCTGTACAAAGCGAGAAGCATCAGCACTAAAAGAAAATCCAGTAACTGTGGATGGGAAAAATAGTACTAAACTAGACTGTGGTAAGTGACAGCAATACGTGCAGTGGAGTATGATTAGTGCAGAAAATACCAGGCTGTGCACATACAGGGTAAAAGTGTCAAAAGGAAAGCAGCCTGGGGAAAGGGCCCTGTGTTCCCATGGAATTAAAAGGTGAAGGAGTAAAGATGGGCAATTGTAAAGGCAGATCCCCAAGCAACTCTATTCTTGCACCCATGTCCCATCGTTCTGCAATGGGATCTAAGCCAGCAGTGAATTGTGGCATCATTACACAGTGGAGTCCTTCCCATGCAGGACCCTGAAGAAAATCAGATGTGCCAGGAAGAGAGGGCAGAGGAATTAATGAGAGGACAGAGAGAATTAGAGATCTTTTCAACTTCCCATAGATTCTCAAACCTCTCATGGTTTCCTCAAACCTCACTGATCCTTCATCTCCTTTCATAATCCTCATCTTCGGGGTGGTGACATGCAGTTTGAACAACTGCACTGATGTAAAGCCCCCTGCAGCGTAGGCTGAAGGCTTGAGAGTGTCTAAACAGGCAAGACCTCTATGTTAGCAGATCTCTCACCATGAAGAGATACAGAAACCAAAGGCAGAACAAAAGAGCAGATGAAGAAGGGAACATGACACATAAGGCTTTGCAAAATGACCTAGAAATAAACAGCTGTGAAATTAATGCAAGACAAAGAAGCATTTTCATTCTTTACTACCCCAAATCAAGTAACTGTGTGGAGACACTTCCTCTCTTAGTGTATTCTTTAGCAATGGGGGACTCTTTAACTCTTGCAGACAGAGAGAAACGACTTCACAGATGTACAGTACCTATAAACCTGATGCTAGTCCTGTGGTTGTGCAAAGAAGCTGCCTGCCAGGGTGAGACATAACCATAGCCACTCCCTCTGTTAAGGAGGAGTTGGGGAGTAACATATTATGTAGGACAGAGTGACGTGCTGTAGGGCTGGTTTCAAAGTTGAATGGCTTTGGAGACCAATGAAGCACAGAGGAAAACTGCAAAACCAGATGAAATAGGATGGAAGAGTTGCAAGGGGCAGGGTGAAGAAAGATCATCAGGATCTCAGAGTACATTAACATCCCATGTGTTGGATAAAGACAGAGAGGAGCAATAGCAAATGGAGAACCCTCTGGTCTCTGGTGACCTTGCTACATTTTAGGAGCACACTGTCATTTTCTTCATACAGTCTATGAGGTTTCTGCTCTTGAACATGTCAGATTTCTGGGACTAGGGAAGGCTTAGGTGAACACAGGCCTTTTACATTTCTCTGTGGTTTTTTGTTTCATACCTGTCTCTCTTGATTTATTTGTTTTCATATTTGCCTTCTTTTCTTCTCCCGTCTCTCTTTTTTATGTTCTTGTACCATGCACATTCTCTTTTTCTGGGCTCAGATCTTCATGTGTCACTCAGAGCCCAGGTTCCTACAGGAACGAGTGGAGTTATTTTAATAGGTTTTGTTGATTCTTGTCTTGCTCTGCCCCAGAGTTTCATTTAGGAACCAGCAGATGTTACCCAGCTGTCTCAGCCTGCCTTTGCTTCAGAATTTTTCTGGCATTCAAACAAGGGACAGAAGTCATTAATGATAGCACATTGGTCAGTAACACCAACAATCATGACACTGTCTGTTGGATGCAGTCAGTGTCCTGACTTCCACCAGAAGGCAGTGCTGGGATCCATCTGGTCACATGCAGATATTGACAACACATGCATTTACAGCAAGACTAGTCCCCCTGCATACCCTTCATAGTCAATAAAGACAAATAAGAACTTGTAGACCACGTTTTGTCTTATCTCAAATCAGTCATCTACATTAGGGAAGATGAGTCATAGAATCACAGAATCATAGAATCACCAGGTTGGAAGAGACCCATCGGATTGAGTCCAACCATTACCACCAAACACTAAACTATGTCCCTCAGGACCTCGTCTACTCGTAACTTAAACACCTCCAGGGAAGGCAAATCAACCACCTCCCTGGGCAGCGTATTCCAATGCCTAATGACCCTTTCAGTAAAAAACTTCCTCCTAATCTCTAGCCTAAATCTCCCCTGGCATAGCTTGAGGCCATTCCCCCTTGTCCTGTCCCCTGTTACTTGGGAGAAGAGGCCAGCTCCCTCCTCTCTACAACCTCCTTTCACACCCTAAAAGCATTTGTTTTGTTCTTGTCTAGTGTGAGCAGTTTATTGCAGGTGTCCATACTTTATTTACTAAAGGTAATAGGATTCATCTCCCCATATCCCTGTCTCAAGTATAAGCCTGGAATTATTGGCTCCAAATATCTCTTCAGCTACTGATCATCAGGCAGCTCATGCTGTGCAGTAAAAAATATCACAAAATTGGAAAGGACAGCAGAGTCAAGTGTGCTCAGCCCAAGGGAAGAAAACATTACTCAGTTCATCTATGCACCAAAAAGGGACTTGCCATTTGAAATAGCATTTCAGCCATTGCTTAAGGATCTCCGCAGTTCTTCTCCATCCTTTCTCTCCCTTTCAGTGAAGGAATGTGTAAGGAAGACCAAACTAAAGAACTGCAGAGAGCATGGTTAAAAAAAAAAACCAAAACCAAAAAAAACAAAACCAAAAAACTCCAAACCATCAAGTAGACAGGTAACAAGAAGAAATGAAGTCTGTTAGAAAAGTGGAATGGGAAGCCCTTACCTCTCCTCAACCAACACCTTTCTCTGAAATTGCCATCTCTGTGAGGCTCATCAGGGACCATGCCTCAGAAGTATAGAACCCTTTCTTTTAAACTTTTCAGCTCTGCCCTAGACAGTAGGGTAATTTTATCTTAACATTGGCACTCTACAGAGTTCCCTATGGAATATCTTGAAGATACACAAACACAAATCCTGGAGAAACAATATTTAGTTTTCGAAGACAATTGAAATATTTTTAAGACCAACCACTGTTTTGGCCCAGGGTATGCACTTTCTGCATGGCAATCTCCAATTTGTACCAGATGCAAAGGCAAAAATATTTACTACATATACCCCAAATGGCACAAATTCCTTTGTCTTTGTGTTCACTTAACCTCAGCTTCTATTCCACATAACTTACTTCACCTCAACTATGCTTCTTGGAATAACACTGAATTTTGGTCAGTTCATTTTTTGGCTTTGTTTGTCTTTGGTGCACTATGCGTAACAGAGTTGGCTTGAAACATGAAACACTGTGGAGAAGGAATCCAATATGGTAATACAATCATTTGCCTACTATTGCAGGAATAGTTTCCATTATGGCCCCTGTCTTTCACACTCTCCTGACTTTCCAAAACATTCACCTTTGGAGATGTACTTTTCCATGTTTGGTGTTTGCCTGGAGGTAGAATTTGCCTGGGTGAGTGGAAGTTTTAGCAAAGACATCTAGTCACTTCTACATTATTGAAGAGTGTTTAAAAAAACCCCTACATTGTTTCCGGTTTGGGAAGAACAATGTCTAACCGCATTTCTAAGAAGGACAACAGCAAATCTGCTGAGGGTTGAAATTTGACAAGGACAATCAATGTAGAACCCAGTCATATGTTATGGACCCTGCTTTTTTGAACTCATGTCTATGTCTCCTGGTGGCTATTTGTGTTCAGTTGCCTGCAGGATCCCTGCACAAATGACTAGTCACTCCAACAACTAGCAACTATTTTCTGTCCCTTTTTCCCCATGTAAGAACAAGATTCAGAACTGTATTAGCAGCTCTGTCCCAAAGGGTCCAGAAATGTTGAAGTTATATTTCTATTCATGGTAAATCAGTCTCTTAGAACATTTATAAGTTTTTGTGTAAAGCAGTTGTTCTTCCAGTTAAACAAGGAGAACTGAGTAGTATTAAAATAGCTGCCATTTATTTTCTTTTTCCTGCTTAAAACATCATCTTGGTCTGTGAGAAGGGCTAGGAGCTGGCCTGTAGCAGCTTATGAATTTTACATGAAGTCTGGCTATAGAGGTAATTATTGTGTGACTACATCTGGTTATTGGATTATTACCTGCATGAAAGAGTTGTCTAAGCTTAATAGCCAACCCATTAAGAAAAAAAAGAAGACAAGAAACATAATAGTTCCATGAGAGCAACATCTTAGCTGACATATCAGGAACTCTTAAGAAACAATGCCTGAGCTGCAAACTGTAAAGAGGCTAGATCCACACAATGTGCAAGTCAAAAAAGCGGCTGCAGTCACAGAGATCTCACTGACTCATACCATGAAGAAGGCTGAGGAAGCTAGGCTTGTTCAGGACCAAGAGTGATTACAAGCTGTAGGTGACATAAAGGTGCAGTTTTTTTTCATGACTTTGGGGAGGGAGACAGGCATAGACAAAGTTTCAAGTTTTAAAATTAAATATCATGCTTCTACTGCTGAGAAGACACTTCCAGGTCGCCTGCTTTAATAAGCAGTCATAAGCAAGTAGTCAGAAATCAGTAGTTTTCAGTAATAGTGGAAGCGATAAGAAGTTTTAGCTAGGAGCTTTAGAAGGAGTCTTGACAGTAGGCATGTGCTTAGTGAGACTGGAGAAGGGAGTAGTCCTGCAGCCTTGAAGTCATGTGCTTTCAGTAAGGGTAAATCATTCCAGCAGTAAGTTCAGAGCTGGAGCAGTGAATGGACAAACATGGTCCCTGGCTGTATCTACACTGCTCTTTGAGGTGGCCCATGGGAGGACTACAGCATCCTATCTGTCTCCCTATATGACAATCCATAATATATGGTATTTTCCCCACAAATCTCCACAGCATTTAAGTCAAGCCCCCTTAATACTCATTCTCAGTTCCAATTTATCTGCCCTGTTCACACTTTTAGCTGACCATGTCTGAACGAGAGACTGGACTAGATAACCTCCTGAGGTCATCTCCAACTTGGTTTATCCTGTAAGTCCACGACCACATTGCAGGGCAGGCTAGCTGTCTGTTTTTGCCATGCAACTTGTGAAGAAGAGTGTTCCACAGCAGGTCACTGCAGTGTGGCCAGTGTCACTGTGGAGGTCAGCAGTGTCATACACTGGATGGACTACTCTTCCGTTCCCTCTGTCCAGGATGTGTCAAAGCATCTCCCCATTTTTGAGCTCACAGGCAGGATGTGTGCTGCCTTGTGGTGTCCCCCAAATATGGGAATCATAAAAAGTTTGATTGTACCCAATCTGCTCTTATCACCAGAGTTGGCCCTTGTGCACCCCAATCAGAAGCACTGATTGTGCACATTGAGTGTTTACTCTTGTGACTGTTTACATGAAATATCAGTGTCCACTACATGATTATCTCCACTTTCATCTTTATCAGTGCTGTATGACCCTCTGCAGCCTCCACCCAGATGACCATGTCATCCTGAGCTCCTGCCAAATATGTCTTTGGGTTCCTGAGAGCTACCTGGGGTATCAGCTGAGTGCAAGACCTGGGGCACCTTCCTTACCAGCAATTGGATGTGGCAGGGATGCTTTGTCCCGAGGACAAGACACCAAGAGACAGAGGTAAGGATCATCCTACAGGTCAATGAGTCCGGAGAAAGGCATGTGCTATAAAAATAATTTCTGGTTGTCAAGTATAAAGCCTTGCCCACAGGAAAATGTGGTCACGGGCTAGCAATCTGCATTGGCCTCAGAGAAGTTTCTGGCAAAAAAATCATTCCTCAAAGCCACCTCACATTATATTGCATGTGGGAACTGGTGACTCTGTGGAGGGAGCACAATCCCAGGGAAGACACACAGGCTGGTCAGCCCTCTTGCCCCTACACTTCTTGTGGTGGGGACTGACTGATAGTCATCAGAAGCTCCAGATGGGAGTATTGTAGTCTAGGCTTGTTATGGTGGCTGGGGGAGATAGTGAAGATAGAAGAAGGGACTGATGGCAGTGATAGATTCCCCTAGACCTGCACACCATGCAGGACTTGCTTAACAAGAAGGGAAGGGGTTCAAGGCAACTCACATGAGGCAGCACGCAGAGGAAAAGGTTCCTCATTGACCACTGGAGCAACGTGTAATACTGGACATAATTCACAGAACTGCAGAACCACAGGATGTTTAGTGTTGGCAGTGACATCTGGAGATCATCCAGTCCAACCCCCTGATAAAGCAGGTTTACCTACAGCAGGTTGCGCAGGGACACATCCAGGAGTCTTTTGAGTATTGCCAGAGAAGGATATTCCACAACCTCTCGGTGCGCCCTGTTTCAGAACTCTGTCACCCTCACAGTAAAGTAGTTTCTCCTCATGTTCAGGTGGAACTTCCTGTGCCCCAATTTGTGCCCATTGCCCTTTGTCCTGTTGGTGGGCAACTGTACCTGTGAGTGGAGTTATTCCTCTCTGAGGACAGGAGTCTGCAGTTCCCTTTGATGAACTTCATTAGGTTGTTCTCTGACCTACTCTCCAGCCTCTGCAGATCTCACTGAACAGCAACAGAGCCACTCCTCCCAGTTTTGTGTCATCTGCAAACTCACTGATGGTGCACTCTGTTCTGTCATCCAGGTCATTGATAAATGTGTCAAACAAGACTGGGCCGAGTACCAATCCCTAGGGAACACTGCTGGCCACAGGCTTCCAGTTTCACTCTGCACTGCTGGTCACTACCCTCTGAGCTCTGCTGTCCAGCCAGCTCACCATGCACCTCACCATCCACTCATTCAACCCACACTTCCTAAGTTTACCTATGAGGGAGTTATGGGATGCAGTGTCAAAAGCCTTACTGAATTTGAGGTAAACATCATCCATCACTCTCCTCTCATATGCCCAGCCAGCCATGCAATCACATAAGGCAATCAGAATGGTCAAGCATGATTTCCCCTTGGTAATAAGCCCATGTTGACCACTCGTGGTAACCTTCTTTTCCCGAAGATGCTTAGAGATGACAGCTAGAATGAGCTGTTCCATCACTCTTCCAGGGATGGAGGTTAGACTGACTGGCCTGTAGTCTCCTGTGTCCTCCTTCTTGCTCTTTTTGAAGAGTAGAGTGACAGTGACTTTTCTCTAGTCCTCAGGCACCTCCCCTGTCCTCCAAGATCTTTCAAAGATAATGGAGAGTGGCTTAGCATAACAGTAAAACTTTTTCCTGCTGGTCTGATGGGGAGGGTAGGATGCAGGATTTCTCCACAATTCAGCCCTGGATGCACACATACTGCCCAGAGCGAGCAGGCTGTGCCATCAATGGGGAAACTGTGTGAGGTAACTTAACATGCACTGGGTCAGGGAGGCTAGAGGAGCTATGATTTTCCTAAGTAAGACAGTCTTTTCCACTAGGATAGCATGTGCAGGGCAAGAGTCCATGCTTTGCTATGTCTACAAGCCTATGTGGTAAAGGAAGGAGTGACCATTTATGTTTGAATTTGAACCCAGGAGCTTATTCTCTCATTTTCCATTTGTGCAGCTAGGGGTACAGGGCTGTGTCCTGTGGTTCTGTTTTGGGCTCCTCCGCCGTGATCCATCATCTTAAAACTATGTTACTCAAAACCAGATTCACTGGTTGCCTTCTTTTGCTGCTGTGAGTGCATTTCTGGGGCTCATCCTGGGGTTCCCAGGAATTTATCCTGGAGCAACAAAAATGGCAGCATTGTCTGATAAGTTCTTAGCAGAAGAGTCCTTGGTGCTAAAAGGACTGACGAATGTAAGGGCTGGTGATGTGACCTTGGTAGGTGGAGGCATGGCATGGGTGTCTAACTGAGCTAGGGCTGGTCATCTGACCCTAGGGACAGACAGCTTACTGCCAGAAAATGAAGATCCTAGCCAAAGGGTCATTATTGCTGCCAGGCTAGTGGTGCATCCATGGCAACATGAGGCCCACTGTCACATGGATGTGTTGACATGTCACTTCCATCCTCTCTGAGAGCTGTGAGTTTTCCTTCAAATCTGCTGCAACCTGTCGGCAGATGGAATTGTCCTTCTCTTATCCAATGGCTTTCCTGAAAGTCTTCATACTAAAGGCAGAAGTATCTTTGCCTATATCAAGTGGTTGTTCCTTCTCTTGGTCTTGAAGGCGTCCTTTTAATTTTTCCCTTTTGCCCAACACTTCCCTTCATCTTGCATTTCCCTGGATAGCTGGTCTGGCTAGGGATCTCTGTGTATCCCATGGTCCATGCAGTTTCCCTTTGTGAAATCATAGCCCTGCATGTATTTCTTTCCCCCATGTTCCTCAACCCATCCTCTGTATTTAGGGAGGACTACATGGGCCTTATCTAGCCCCAGAGGTCCCACCATTGGCTGTCAAGCCTGGCTGCAGAGATGTAGACAAGATGACCCTGTGTCCTACCCGCAGTGCCCAGCTATTGGAGAGAGACGCCATGTCTGAACGGTCAAGGGTGGGGAGTAAGGTGTCATGGTCCACATCACTTTGCACTTCTGGGTACACATTGGCAAACTCTGTGGCACTGCTGCTATATGCATGACTGGTCACGCAGGCATGGAGGTGTTCTTAAGGTTGCTCTAGTGGGCTGCATACCTCTGAAATGCCAAATTGTGTATGCGCTGGGGTGGTCTCAGGTGTGGGCACTTGGGGAGGTCAAGGAAGCTGCTGTGGCAGCAGGGGGGCAACCAAACAGGGCACAGCAGGCACAGTTAGGTGGCAAGGTAGGAACTGGTTCACCTCTGTTCCTCAGCCAGGGATACATTACGTTTAAGGACAGAGGGAAACAAAAGTCCCAAGTTGTCACCTGACCTCACAGGCTTAGGAGTCCAGCAAGGTGAGCCCAGACAGACTGGAGCCTAATCAGGTTCAAGTCTGCTGCACACCTCTGTGTGGGCTTGGCAACTGGCTCACTTGTCCATCCGTGAAGTAGAGCTAGCAGTGCTTACCTTTGTTTTCCAAATGCTTCAGGTCTCAGCATGAAATGCATTATGCAGATGAGGACGTTTTTTGGTGTTATTTTTTAGTAATGAGCAGCAGACCTTGAATTTTGACCTTTACATGTTGTTGGGGTTTTGGGTTTTTTTGTTGTTGTTGGGTTTTTTATGACTATCTGTATTCTCCTCACCATGCCTGAACTGAGTGGACTGGTAACAATTGAAGGTCAGAATCATTTTTCTGCCAGCTCTAACCATGTAAGTAGGGGTTAGAGCAGCGCTGGAGGGGGTATATTTATGGGCATGCAGATGAGGTGCCACTTGGACGAGTTTCTGCTGGTAGGTGGAGGGATGGAAGTACAGCTCTGTGGGGACACAGTGTGGTTTCTCCAGAAAACGGCACCCAGCGGGGATGAGCTTGCTTTCCCCTTGGCCGGATCTAGGCAGAGAGCAAGAGCAAAGATCAGTCAGTGTCACCATAGGCAAGTAAATAAAGGTGCCAACTTGTAGGATTTTATCTGGTCCTCAATGCCAGTCTTTTGGGTGACCAAACTCGGACACTGACCAGCTTGCAAAGAGGAAAAGTATTGATTCACTTTTCTGCACTTTGAATCCTGGTAACTGTGCCCTCAAGCTGCTCAGCCAGATTCAGAGGAAAGGTGAAGTGCATTTCAGCCAGTGTAAATCATGCTTCCTTCTGCCTGGCTCCAACTGTAAATGGCACCAGCCTAGGGTCAGCATTTGCCTCCAGAGTAACCTCACATGTGTCAACATCTCTCTGTGAGCACTAACCTAACTGGAAGAGTTTTTCATAGAATCATAGAATAACCAAGTTGGAAGAGATCCACTGGATCACTGAGTCCAACCATTCCTATCAAACAATAAACCANCCTCCTCTTCTCCAGGATAAACAACCCCAGCTCTCTCAGCCATTCCTTGTAAGTTCTGTTCTCCAGCCCCTTCACCAGCTTCATTGCTTTTCCCTGGACTCGCTCCAGAGCCTCAACATCCTTTCCCATGCAAGCTGGCCCTCTCCATAGCTTCAGTGTTCCCAGCAGGCTTGCACACTGCAGCTGCCTTCATGGGACAACTTTTCTGGCAGTCTGTTGGACTCCTCTGGATTCAGAGTCTCACCTTCAATAGATCACTCATACTTAGATAATACATACATTGAACCTGAAGTTTGGCATCTGATTCCTCATTCCTTAAAGTTTGTCATCTAACTGGAGTGATGCTTATATGTTACAAATAATTATGAGCCCAGATGTGTGCTCATCTGCTGCAGGTGCTGTTATCCTGATTTCTGAATTAGAGCAAGCCCTGAGGAAGGACACAGTTGTGACATCCATGGGCTAATGTCTGGATTAATCTGTCTCTGAACTTGTTCATATGCACACACAGGAGCATCTCTGCTCCTCTCACAGCAGGCAGCGGTAGGCACAGAGAGAGTGTGCCGCACTGGAGTGTGCAGTGCTCTCCAGAGTATTACAGCAGTATTTTGTTAGCATCCTCTCTGTGGACTGGATCCATCATCGTGACAGCTGGCTGGAGAAACAATAACAAAGCGAGAAGTTCACTGGCATATCAAACTTCAGAATTTTATATAGAATCATAGAATCATAGAATAGTTTGGGTTGGAAGGGACCTCAATGATCACCTAGTTCCAAACACCCTGCCATGGGCAGGGATATCTCCCACCAGATCAGGCTGCCCAAGGCCCCATCCCACCTGGCCTTTAACACCTCCAGGGATGGGGCAGCCACAGCTTCCCTGGGCAACCTGTGCCACTGTCTCACCCCTCTGGTAGTGAAGAAATTCTTACTAATATCTAGTCAAAATCTGCCTTTCTCCAGTTTATACCCATTCCCCCTCATCCTGTCACCACAAACTTTCATTAATCATCCCTCTCCAGCTTTCTTGTACGCTCCTTTCAGGTACTGGAATGTCACTATAACAGATCCTCAGAGCTTTCTTTTCTCCAGGTGAAACAAGCCGAACTCACTCAGCCTGTCCTCGTAAGGAAGGTGCTCCAGCTCTTGGATGATCTTTGTAGTCCTCCTCTGGACTCATTCCAACAGCTCCATATCCTTCTTACATTGAGGATTCCAGAACTGGACACTGTACTCCAGATGAGGTCTCACAAGAGAGGAACAGAGGGGAAGAATCCCTTCCCTCACCTTGCTGGCCACGCTTCTTTTGATGCAGTCCAGGATACAATTGGCCTTCTGGGCTGTAAGCGCACACTGCCGGCTCATGTCGAGCTTCTCATCGACCACCACACTGAAGTCTTTTTCTGCAGGGCAGCTCTCAATCACATCATCCCTCAATGTGTACTGAAAATGGGGATTGCCTCAACCCAGGTACAAGACCTCACACTTGGCCCTGTTGAACCTCATGAGGTTCTCAGAGGCCCGCTTCTCCAGCCTGTCTGGGTCCCTCTGGATGACATCCCATCCTTTCAGTGTGACATCCTTACATTTGGATGAGGTTTTGACAGAATCATCTCAAAAAACCACAGTAGCCCAGGCACTGTACTGACTGCCCCTGAGCTTCCTCATCCTCCTCTTCATCCACTTGCCTGAGACTCCATTCTCTTTCCAAGAAGAAGATGAGATGTTTGAGTTTTAGTCTAGGGTGCAAGGCAACTAGGTTTCATAAGGGGATTATGGTTTTCTGTCTAGTCCTCATTGTGATTCTGTGCAGCCTGTGAATCCTGATCCTGGTCCTGCGCACACATTTCATCTGTTTCCCTGATTAGAGCTAAAGATGTCATAACATTTATCAAGAACATTGTTCTGGAGCTCTGTTTAACCTAGGAGGAGCTCAGATGCACAGTGATATCAATCAGATTCAGGTTCTATTGCAAAGATGGCTCTGAGTTCCTTAATTCCTCCAGTTAAATGGGGTAGTTGTTTTCAATCCATTATTAATGATTCCTGGCACAGCATTTGATCTCCAGGTCCACAAAGTCCAGGACTGTTCAGATAAGCCTTTGGTCCTCAGTCATCTCATTATGTGAGCTCCAGCCACCTATGATGTGATATTAATGACCAATTAAGAATACTGCTCATCTATGAATTAATAATAGGGATTCTTGTTTAAAAGAGCAAATGCAATTCTAGGACACAGTCAGATTTGTGGGGACTCTTAATCAGACTTTCATCATGCAGGTAGCGTGAGTGTTAGGTACAAGGCAGTGCTGCTTTGTGCAAGAGTGAGAATTTTGATGCCTGTTCTGTGGAGGATGGTGTTCATAGATCTGTCTCTACACCAAACATATCAGGAGTCAGAGAGTCAGCAGAGACAACTACAGCTGAGAAGATCCAAGATTAGCCTCTTGTCCTATCACAGTCATTCAGTGATCAGACAAGCCACTGAGTTTCTCAAAGCTATTTGGGTTCCTGGCTCCCTCTGCTTTTTAATAGGTATCCTTAAAGATCTACACTTGCAGTTACTTTCCTGAAAGAGAGTTAGTAAATCAATGATTTCATTTGAACTGCTCAAGTCCATGTTGGTCCTGTTACCAGAAAAAAATGCCCCTGGATACTAGGACAGAGCACTGCAGGCAGTCCTGCAAACACAGACCTCCTGGAATGGCATACCTGAAGGTGGCTCTGTGCCAGTAGCCGGCCTCTGTCTCCCAGTGGTATGTGTCTGTGTCGTCTGTGTCCTTCAAAAACTGTGTTCTTACCCTTCCTTAGACTCATATCAGCTGTGGGATGCTGCAGGGTACAATTCATGCTGTTCTTGCCTGGTGAGATAAGGCTCCCTTCAAAGTTCCAACTTGTTAAAGAAAATCTCACTCCACATGCAGTGTGTCTGGAAGCTTCCAGATTGTTTAGAGTTACATGAGCAAAACTGTGTCTATATTTTCAGCAAATATACTCTAAAAACAGACAAGCTTTAAAATACATGGAGTTTGTCAAAATATTCCAGCAAAAAGAGCGATCACAGTAAGACGGAGATGGTAGTGTGGTTAAGTAACCATTGAGACTTCCAGACAGAAATTTATCAGTGCAAGAAAAATAAGCAAAATGACTGTAACTTAGTGGAGTGGAACATCACTTCTTCCTATCTGGCCATTTCTTCACAGCCTATATGTATCGCACTTTTCAGCTGCATATGGAAAAAAAAAATCTGCGTGAAGAATCCATTTTGGATTACCATAGGATGCTGATCCTGACTTTTGTTGGTGAACTAATATCTGAAGGGAAAGATAAACATTTTGCTTCTTTAATAAGACCTCAGTTGGACCTTCAAATAGGAAATGCTGTTTAGAGCAATGATGCCAGCTGGAGCTGATGGGACCTGCATCCCATATGCTCCAAGAGAGAAAGCAAGGAACGTCCCATTGTGCTGATTTATAGAAAAATATGTCTCTGGAAGAGATTAAATCCACTTTCACTTCACAGTAAAAGTGATCCAGATATTTTTACACCTAGTGGGGTTCCTTTTCATTTATCAAAATATGTAACCAGAGTTGCACGTCAAGCAAACGGTTTTGTGATCTGTGTCAAATGCAGACTGATATGTAGCCTTTGCAGTAAGCAAAGGACAATCTTCTCCCCACAGGTCTGGTCCTCCTGATAAGTGGGTACGCAACTGACACACCACACCCTTTGACCCATTCTTCAGCACTCTAGTGGTGTATTAGCTTTATGGCAATCCTCAGCAATGAGAGGAATACTCACTTATCAAAACTAACATCTGAACAGAGAAAGCAGGTAGATCAGTTTTAAAAGAAAATCTGTCTTTGCTGAGAGCTTGGAGATTTCTCATCTGAGAAATCAAATTGCTCTAGGTGAGTCTTCAGTCATGTTGTTTTTATTTCAACTATGCAGAATATTGTAATTCTGAGCAAATTAAAACCTCAGGGATAGGGACCCCTCTAATTCAAACCTCCTTTTCTTCAGCCAACCCATCCATATTATAACATCTAAATTTTGAATAGTCTTTCTAGAGGAGGATCAATTTGCTATAAGGATCCCCTCCATTTTTCATGGCAGGCTAGGATCAGAGGTGACCTTATAATGAAGTGCCAAGATCTCAGGTTAAATGTAGAAGTATTAACACTGAGGAAAATGCACAGCCCAATTTCAGCTTCTTATACAGACATAGAGATGTATAAAGAGTTTGCAACATTTGAATCTAGGTCTGGATTAATGTTTTGAACCTTGCCCGAGTTGAGGGAATTGAGGGCAGACAGTTCAGCACTGTATCCTCATCAAGCAGGGCTCCTGATTTATGGCACTTAAGTAAACTTTTAATGAAGGAACATAGGAAAGTTGCTCAATGTAGTGCCTTTGTAACCTTATTAACCATTTCCTGGATAACACATAGCACAGTGTTTTCCATCTTCCCTTTTGATTGAAATGCAAGGAAATCTTGAGTCATTCAGAGTATCCACTGGGTAAAATATATTCACCCTTTCAGTCTTGTATCTTAATCTTTTCTTGAAAGTTTGCAGGATACACTGGCCCTAATCCATGTTTCTGGGCAGAGAGAAATCCACATTTGTGGAAAACCAAAACCTCCAAAGGCAAAGGGGAGATACACAGCTTTTGTAGCCCAATACTATGAAGCTTCTGCTGTCACAGAAAAACACTTGCGGAACTTGGGAAGCAGTGAAAATTCTTGAATTGTCTTCAGTGTGAGGAGGCTGAAAACTTTTGTAAACATAGAAACCTTTTGCTTCTATCAAAGCAAACATATTCTTGTGAAACTTCTTAGCTAGGGTTTGGAGTAACACAGTGCCATGAGAGCTTTGGTATAAAAACCGGCTAAATATTAAGGTCTTAAAGATGCCTCTTGAGCACCTCTAACAGTCTCTGAGGCGGCTACTTAAGCTAGTTTCACTGTAGACTTTCCCTGTGAAGTAACAGAATTGGTGTCCACCAGCAGATGGCACTTCTGCCTGAGAATTGTTTTCTTTCATGACCACTGAAATAGATTTCTCCCATCATTACTATAGAAGCTACTTCACAAGGCAAAGCATTGTCCAGTACATTGTATGGATTCCCTATTTTACATAGATTCTACCTATGCCTTTCTGCCTCCTCTTCCCTTACTTCCAATGATGCTTTTCTTTAAAGCACCTTTGATTAAATGAACAATTTCCTTTTTAAAAGATATCCCATAGAAGATCCTTGTTTAGCAGCCAGTAACACCAGTCTGAAGAACTTCAGTAGTAGGAAAAAGAGAGACGAATGATGGTTTTCTGCTTGGAATATCTTTCAGGCTAACTTCAGTGGAGACACTGCAAAAGCAGGCAAGCAATCTATCCCTTGCAGCCTACTGTTTCCCCATGTCTCCCAAGGATGACATGCTGGAGTTCGTCAACTCTGAAAGCATTTGGAGCAGACAAGGCAGAGATAAACAGAAAAATAAACATCCAAGTGACTCCAGAATATTCTCCTTATGTTTGCGGGACCAAACTGCTGACTTTGACCTGAAATGCATATGGACTATTACAATTAAGAATTGTACATTTCTCAGTGGGAACCTTATACTGTTTTTTCTGCCATTACAAAAGTGGTAAGTATTTAAATGAGGATCCAGGATCACCCCCACTGAGTTAGATAATGCACAGTCACACTGCACGCAAGTCTTAAGACTCCTCTCCTCCATCATACAGATACCTTGATGGTTGAGACATCTAGTCTCAGTTCACATGCCGTTGTGTGGGCTGGGAGTGTTGTTGGATGTACCAGGATACAGGCTCAGTTAAGCCAGTATAATTCTGCTTTTGGGCTAGAGGGTTGCAGTTAACACCAGGCTTGCAGCTAGACCTGCAAATCTCTGCATTGCAATTTAATGAGGTATGGCAATCCCTGCAGAAGAGCACAAAACAGGAGTTTGATTCAACATGTTGGACTGGAATAGAAAGTTATTCCTTGTCCTAGAGACCTCATGGTATTGAGACCTACCCTTGGCAGTCTGCACACTGAATTCCATACTGCTCTGGGCAGCTTTATCCCCACCCAAGAGATACCAGCATGGGGACTGTGGTTACCCCACTGAGACGATGAGACCTTTGAATAATCTGGGACAATGCAAAATCAGGGTAAGGTACCAACATGAAATGGAAATTTTGTGAATGCATTCTTAGATGAGCCTCAACAATCACATACTTACACACAAAAAAATATGTGTGTGCTGCTTTTGTGTAGGTCTGCAGACATTACTGGTAACTATGAAAAATCTGGTTTATTTTAGAGATGACTGAATTTTTATGAAAATGGTAATTTCTCCTATTTCTTCCATCTCAGAAATGATCAGTGAAAAGCAGCAGGAGAAAGGCTAAACTCATCTTTCTCAAATAATGTGCTTTGAGGAACTGCATATTGCATAGTCCTGGAACTAGTGGAAAGCAGGATCAAAACATACTTCCATGGCTTTTGTGGAATAAACGTACATGTCATGCCACAACGCTGGCAACATATGTACCTGGCCACCACATTCACAATATTTTTGAAATCTAAGGTGAATCAACAGTTCATGGCTCTCTAATGCAGCTTTTACTGGAGCCTTCGATGGAGATGCCAGAACACAGTTTATAGAGTGCTGGATGTTAGCAGATCGAGGAGGGTAATTATTCGGATGGAGGAATCCAATTAAAAGATTACTCTCCTGTTCTCCAGATAAGGTGCTATCAAGATGCACAAAATTATCTGTTGAAATCCCTCAGTCAGCTTACCCAGAATAACCTTCTTCTGGATCCACTCCAGCTCCCAATGGAGGCTCTAGTTCAGAAAACCTCGGCATGAGGCTTAACACGGCCAAATGCCGAGTCCTGCACTTGGGGCACAACAACCCTATACAGAGATACAGACTGGGAGAAGTCTGTCTAGAAAGCTGCCAGGAGGAGAGGGACCTGGGGGTGTTGGTTGACAGCCATCTGAACACGAGCCAGCAGTGTGCCCATGTGGCCAAGAAGGCCAATGGCATCCTGGCTTNGGAGGTTGTGGAGAGGAGGGAGCTGGCCTCTTCTCCCAGGTGACAGGGGACAGGACGAGGGGGAATGGCCTTAAGCTCTGCCAGGGGAGATTTAGTCTAGAGATTAGGAGGAAGTTTTTTACGGAAAGGGTCATTAGGCATTGGAATATGCTGCCCAGGGAGGTGGTTGATTTGCCTTCCCTGGAGGTGTTTAAATCACGAGTAGACGAGGTCCTGAGGGACATGGCTTAGTGTTTGGTGGTAATGGTTGGACTCGATGATCTAGTGGGTCTCTTCCAACCCGGTGATTCTGTGATTCTGTGAAAATCACCTTTATTCAGAACAGCCCTTAAGCATTTGCTTAAAGTTAGGAACGTACGTAAGCACCATTTCCAGCAAGGCTATACTTAATTGCACCCTAGCTGCCTTCCTAAACTAAGATTAATGGCAATGAGAAGGCTCCAGCTGATTTTAGAAAGCTGGGAGGAGGCCACTGCCATCTCCACAGAGTCACTGCACTTCTTGACAATGGAAATACTCACAGAATTATACAGTGCTTGTTACATCTAAAATCACACAACTTTTCAAGCCTGGGAGCTGGAATGTGAAGATGCATGGACTGGCAGATCAGCACATGTTGCTCATCAGCTCCCAGGACCCCCCTGGGACAGTGGATGCTGGACAGGGGATGGCAGGGAGCCAGCCCCACTTGTAGTGGGTCAGTATCAAATCCAAAGCAGACTGGAGTCAGGGGTTCCATGTCCCCCTGCACTCTGTCAACTCCACATACTGAGCCAGCGACTGCAGCAAGGTGCCAAAGCCAGTTATCAGGGAAGGCACAGGAAAAGCGCCGGCACAGGGAATGTATGCATGCTTGGGTGGCCTCTTTCTGCCTGTCCGGAGGGGAGAGTTTTGTGCTTGAAGCAGGAGCTGAATGGAGGCAGATTGCAAGGCCAGTTTGCACAACTGGATTGTGACCATGCAAGCAAATGGGCCTAAGGTCAAGGCAGACTATGGAAATAAGAAATGTGCCTGGCCTCATGCAACACATACTAGGTTAAATGAACAATTATGTCTTAACTCATGTGCTAACACACTTGTTTTCTTTCCTTTCCAGTGGGTTGGAAATGATCAGTTGTCTTTACTTTTCAGAGCTCTCAGGGTGATGTGGTGTCTTCAAATATGTTTTGGCCTCAACGACCTCTATGGATTGTTGTGTGCAAACCAGATTTTTTCTGCCAAAGTAAATGTCAGTTTAATGTAACTTTTTCTGACACTCAGCAGATACCATTGTATGTGGTTGTTTAGGGTGCTCACTCAGGTTTTCTATTTCAATAAAATACCCTGATCTGGCCTTTGCTTCCTTTTTCACTATCACTGTGTGAGCAGTATCAACTGCTTCCACAATCACAGGACTCCATTAAAGTATGAGCAATGAACATCTCCATGAGGTTGAATTCAGGTCAACAGGCTAGGAAAAATAAACAGCACTATTTTTAATATGCTACAATGGAGTGCATTAAACCCAAAATACATAGCAGCTCTAAACCTAAATTGACATTTCTGCAAAATACTGAGCTCATCAGCAACTTACACACAGCCACCGTGAACATGTGTTCATACCAGCTAATACTGGCACAACCTGTGCTGGGTGCTCTCCTCCTCTTCCTACCTGCACAGTATAAGGTGGCACAGGCACTTGAAATGGGTTGCCAGTGCCTGGACTTCACAAATAACAACACTGTTCAAGTGCCATGAGAGAAAAAAAGCAGCTCTCAGACCTCTTCTCTCCCTACATATGAGCCAGAGACACACAGATTTGTATGGCCAAGAGGTGGTTGCTACACTCAAGCAATGTGCTTGCTCACTAGCACCAAGGTTTTGAACACCCTTCCTACCAGGTAGCACACCACTAGCTAGCAGCCTTCCTCTGGTGTAGGATCCAGGGCCAGCAGGAGCTCCAGGAGGCCAGCAGCATTCACTCACTGGGTACTTCGGTGGGAAGAGGCCTCAGTGCAACCCTGGAAGAAGGGCAGAGAAAGGTGAGCTTGCACTGAGGGCTACATCTGCACAGGTATGGATGAAGTACTGAATTGAACTCTGTTCTGCTCCTGCAATAAGTATCACAGATTTGCACCCTAAATTACCCTCTTCTCAGGCTTTCCAGCTTAAGCTCAGCCTGTGCAAGCCTCATACTGTATCTTGGGGTCTCCAGTCCGTTACTTCTCTTTGACTCCTTAGTAAAGTGCCCACGTAGCCTTTACAAATAAAAGAGATTAAAACAGATAAATGTGTGTGTTTGATGTAGGCATGCATTTGCATGTAGGCATAAGGACAAAGGTGGGGTTTTAAACACAAAGTTGCTTAATGCGAGACTGCCATTTGCAGGCACTTTCATTTGGCTCCTGCGCAAAAGGGATTGTTTTGCATTAGGCTCTGGAAGCAGGGAGACAAACATGCTATTTGGTAAGCTCTTCAGTTCCCAGCTTCTGCCAGTCACCCACTCCTGAGGGTACCTGCCAAGAAGGCGTGATGCTCTGAAAGTGCTTTCTTTCATAGCCTCTGAGAAATGGGGCAGTGGTAGCTAGCAACCTGCCTGACTTCCAATGGGGTTCTGATCTGAGCAGAAACACCTCATGTCCATGTAGGAGGCAGGTCTTGACCACTGGCTAAATGTGTCTGGCAGGGGAGAGATCAAGCGTGAGGTGAGGCAAAGTACTTTACATGTGGCTCTAAGATGGTTTAAATCATGGTTTGTAGTCCTTGAGCGGGTGAAGTTGTCTGTGTCGATATATCCACTGGATGACTAACAGACTTGCTGCCGAGATCTGCAGTGCTTGGTAACATGAGGAAATGCTTCCAGCAGGATTTGAAAGGCTCACAAGGGTCTTGTAATTTTTCAGAGACCAGGGGAGCTGGAATTTAATCCCTGACTTCAGTTCTCTGCCTTCTAAACAGCATTGCTTTAAAAGATGTTTTGAAATGCATCCTTGCTAAGGAGTGGCAGCAGCCCTCCCGGAGAAATCACAGAACTCTCCTGACCATGTGAATCAGAGCAATTTATTGCTGCGGAGTCACAGAAACAGATGATTCATTCATATGTGCCACTTCTCAGCAACAAGACTGTAAGTCTGCAGACATGCATTGACAACATTAAGTTCTGTCAAAGTGGGTAGTGGCAGTAAGTCCAGCTTCAGGCTTTCTTTGCTCCATTCCATCCAAATTTCCCATGGGCTTCTGCATGCTTAACTTGAGCCAGGAGTGCAGAACCAGCATGCTTACAATCTGGGCCATGCTTGGAGGGACAGCCCCTGGGAGGGCTGTTACCGAGGCTGACCTACATACCCCTGCACCTCTGTCCTGATCCACCTCTCAGTTGTGACTCTCCATTGGTGTCATCAAACTCAGGGCTGAAGCCTACTCTGACATGTCAGCAGGCTACAAAGAGGAGGAGGATGTTTATCCTGGGTCAGCCACAAGTCTGTCCAGCCTTCTGTGGCAAGAGAGACAACCTGGTACACAAGCACCCTGAGGGTGGCATGTTGCGATCCCACTTCTGACCCCTGCAGAGCCTCTTCGTAAGTTCTGGCTGCTCCCCTACCCTCCTATATTTATTCACCTCACACCATCTGAAGCTTCATAAAGTCATTGCATGCTTGCCCCCAGGGCAGGAGATTTGATGGGAGCATCCTTGTGATCTTTATGTCTGTCCCTTTGTTTTATCTTTTGTTCACTGGGCAGGTTGATTCCTACATGCTTCTTTTCTTTTTCCATTGTCCTCCCTCCTGCCTCTTCCTCCCCTTTACCAGACAGGTCGGGGAGGTTTTGTTAAGGGAAGAAATCACTAAGGGAACAGACAAACCTATGACCCTAAGAAACAACATAAAAGCAGGGCACGAATGTTACACTTGCCCAGAATAATCCTCAGCATTCTGCTGTGACAGGCGTGATGTCTTTCACTCAAACACTCTTGATACATTTTTCCCCTCTGAATTAATCTAATTGCTTTTGAATACTTGCCAGCTACTAGCATCTACAGTGTCCTGTGGCAAGAAGGTCCACAGTTGACCAGTGCTCTGGGAAGGGGAAAAATTCCTTTTGTCAAGACTCACAGACTCAGTCAGGATTTGGGCACAGCTTACAGGCCACCTTCTGTAGTTGGGGTATGAAAGGAAAAGGAACGAGTCTTGAAGTCACCAGTGCTAATGTAGGCATTCAGTCTTATCAGAAGCTGTGAACTGCCCCTGCTCAAGGGAGTTTTTGCAATCAGTGACCTCTTTCAGCACGAAGACCCTCTGCAAAACTCATGGCCTGTTGCTACAACTACAACTCTCCCTTCCCTCTGCTTATGAGGACAGGACTTTGCAATACAATGTGGTTTCAGCAAGGGTGCCTCTCCCAGTTTCCGTTCCCCAGAAACTCCCCAATACTGGCAGCTCAGTCCAAAGGAGACCCTAGGGTTCAGTGAGTTTGATTGCAGGAGACACCTTTTTGCTAGACAGCAGGTGTGGCGTGGTGCCTGCTACCACCGCACAACCGTGCTGCAATTTCTGTGAACTGCTACCCAATGTAATCCCAAACAGAAACCTGAGGTCAGCTTGGGATCAAAGCACATACCTTTTGTCCTCTCTCATCTCCTGGTGTCTGCCTTGCCTGTCCCTGTATGCTTTGTAGGAAAGTGGAGAGAACACATAAAAGCAGTTTCATTTCCCCAGCCCAGGTACCAAAAAAGCCAATGGATGCAGAAGTAAGAAACATTCATCTATCATCATGTTCATTTGTGGGCATCACTGGAAGTCAAACTGAGGTGTGCAGGTATAGTTGATCTCTAAGTCTTAGACTGGGCTAGCCCTCTGAACAGGGCAAGTATTTCCACATGAGAAGAGTAGCCACTACCCATTATGCCTCAGAACATCTTATTCCGTCTGTTAACTGAAATGCACAGCACACACTATTTCGGGCAGTCTTAAGCTACAGAGATACTGTTTATCAGAGCAAATGTCAGCACAAGCAAACCCATCTGAGGCTGATGGATCACGATGCAATTTAATTTCCTGAACCAGGAGCATAGCTGTCAAGTGTTTAAGTATCAGAGCTGTACAGGGGCTCCCAAGGAAGAGGGTCCAGACCCCAGTCTAGGTGGGGGGCATGAGGGGCAGTGGTACCTCCATCCATGCCACCATGGATGCTAGTTCAAATCACTGATGGCAAATGACCTCTAGTTTTCAGAGATATTCCTGAAATGTGGAGGGCAGATGCGCACAGCTCTGTGCTGTGCCCTGGGTAACATTTATACTCCCCATCCAACTCTATACCACCATCTTTCCAACTCTTCAACTGCTCTTGCTGAGTTACTGACCTTATTCCTCCGTAAGGGCCTGGGGAGTACAGGTGAGGAGCAGAGGGCAGCAATATTAGGTGGTATCAAGTACGCTTGTGCATGCAGGAGGTGTGAGTGTGTCTGCTGAGCTTTGTTATTTCTGCCTACAACCCAGCAGGCAACTGGCCTGCAGCTTCCCACCCAAAGGACAAATTCAGCTTAATGCATTAGGAACAAAAGCACTGCTATCAATTATTACCATTAACTGTGCCTTTCATGACACTGGCCTTGAGCAGGACCTTGACTTCAGATAACTGCAGGTGGTGCCCTGAAGTTTAGCTGCAGGCAACAATATTACAGCTGAAAGTATGATGAAAACCCATCCTTTACTTAGGAAGGAGCCTGTGTGGGCACTTCAGGTTTGTTTTCTTCTCTGAGGGACACATATACATGCATTCAAGTTGCCATATCTTATCTTCCTAGCCAGAAGGACACTGTCCTCAGGTTGTGACAGTATGAAGAGGTCAGGCTGGGAACTGGAAGCCTGATCTCTCTTTCAGGACTCCTTTGGCTGCCTACACTGCAGTGAGGATGGGGTTTCCATGTGAGAGGTGATCAGCCTGTGTGCAGGCACACACACTGAGGTGTTAATGAGCATGTGGCTGTAACAGGTAGCCTTTGTTAGCGTTAAACATGTGATGGCAGTTGAGAGAGTCACAGTGCTGCCAGCTGCTGCACAGCTTATCAGCAGTGCACACAGGCACCATCCCTGTTGCCCGAGATGGGAGTGGAGGTCACTCAGCAGCTCTTGTTCTCCAGGGCTGATATGGGAATGCCCTTTACCTGCACCGTGTTGGACAATGCTTCTCTCAGGGCTATCTGTCCCCAGCAAAATCCATCCCTGTGGTCATTGCCTGGAAAGGTGTTTCTTTTCCATCTTGCTTTCAGAAGTGTGATCTCAAACAGGCTGAGGAGTCAATTTCCTTAAGTCAGTAGACTAGCATCAGATGTGGTGAAATAAGTAGTGTTTGCTTTTTAACTTAAATGCTATGTGCAGGCAACATCTTTATTTATCCTCTAAAGCTTTTGCAACAGCAACACATAAAACCATAGCAACAAAGCTGAATGATTGCAGTCTCTGCCTGGCCATGATTTCTCCATCCCTGCATCTTGGAGTGAGGGGAGCAGTGTATTTCTTGGCAGGTTACCAGGTGCTGGCATCTCAGTTGCAGTGCAATCCTGGTAGCAGACACAATCAGAGTTTGGGATCCAACTTGTTCTGTCTGGTTGTTTTTTTCAAGCACTCATGATTGAGAAACTGCTTAAGTTGGAGTACCTCACCGTCAAATGCAACCTGATGAGATACGTGCATTTTCTCACAGACAAGAAGTGTTTTCCTTTACAACCTTGTTTACACTTGTACTGCATAACAAAATATGGTTAAAACTCACTTTCCTTTTGAATGCTTTTCCTCTTACTTCTGTGATGAGTGGAAAATGTGTCTTTGTGAAACATTTTCATTTAGCCACAAAGGACCATTCCAGGTCTCTCTCTTCACAGTCTGCACTCTTTCCATTGCTTCTGTACAAGATATTAAAGGTGGTGCATCCTGATGAGGGTCTCTAATGTGGTGAGGGAGTGATCTCCAGACACGGAGTTATTCTAATATTTAGAGATAGGTTTCTATCAGCTGTGAACATTTTGGAGACAACCCATCAAGATACCTTTGAATAGCAGATCAGGCAGATCAGCTGTTCCTCTTGGCTGGCAACCATGTCAGATCGTGAAAGGATGGAAGTTAATACTTTTGCAAACATACCCAAAGTGTTATAATAGCTGATGAAACAGTATAACATACAATTAACTATCAGGGTTTCTCAGAAAACCAGAATGCACCAACCGTTGAACCAGCAGAGGTATTTATCATTGAGCAGACAAAGGCCCCAGAAGATAGACTAAGGATGAAATCTCTAAGCACTGCTCCGTGAAAGATGGAAGAACAGTTACATAAGAAATAACCAATTGCAAAAGGACTTCCTCACTTAAAAAGAAAACCCAACCTGTACAGGACAAAATACCAAAACTCCCAGTTGTGCTGAACAACATACCCTTGGGAGGAAACAATATACAAATCCCTCAACCTGGGAAAGAAAATAATATAAATCATGCATGGAGTGAATGCAGAAAGAAAATTAAACCAGAATGATCTGTTTAGAGGAGTGGCAAACAGAGTCAGATGAATTAAATGTTTAAGAGGTGTAAGTCAAAACTCCTGGAGAGTTCATGGAGAGTAACTGACACATGCTGACCCACTGCAGAACCTGGGCACAAGAATGCAAAAAACAGGTGAAAAGCCTAGAAACACAGCTGAAAAGCAAAAAAAAAAAAAAAAANNAAAAAAAAAAAAAAAAAAGCAAAATTGTTAAGAAAAATCAAAACAAAGAAGCAGTTTAAACTCCATAAATTCCATTAGTGGAGTAATATTAAGAGGAAAGGTTTCAGCAGTCACAGTTGAAGCCAAAAATGTAAAAAACTAGTGGCCTTGGTAGGTCTTGAAAAGCAGCAACCAGACTCCGGGACAAAACAGTTGATTTCACTAATGCTCTTTTAGCAAATATGTAAATACCAGAAAGAATCTAGGAGGGCTATCAAGAAGGTAAAAAGTTTAAAGCAGTGGGGAAACTAATTAAACGCTATCAGTACTCTATCAGTAGTCAGCAGTGCAGCATATCAGTACTTAAGGGCTAAGAAGATTGTGGGTTAAGTCTATGTATACAAAGTTTTGAGGTGCGAAAGGCACAGTGAATAGTACAATATTATGATTTAACCAGACGAAATACTGAAGGAAAATTACATAGGTACATATACCTCTCCAATAACCACACTTAAAAGCTATATTCTTTTATTTCTAGAAATCAACCCTATAAAATTCATGATCTTAAGTAATGAACCCAATAATTAATTAATTACATATTGTTCATTTCCTTACTCTAAAGAAAAGGAAAGAAAAAAGAAGACGCCAAAAACTTTGCATAAATATACCAGCTGCTGGTTAAAAATAAAGTCTAAAGCTAGTTTGTTTATTGTAAAGATTATGGGGAAATGATTGATGGAGGACTGGAAAAAAGTGACCAAATATACTGGAATCTCCTATGAAGGGAAGTGTCTAGGAAACAAAGATCATGCTTAATAACAAACTTCTGTTAATCTTATCTTCTACAGGAAACAGAAAATTGAGTACCCTGTACCCTATAGATACTGATCTATATATGTCACATGTATGCATATTTGCATTTATTTAAGAGTAACCCTTTATGCATTTACAATGGATACTGTAAATTATTGGGAGAGATGGATTTCTAATGAACTCACATAAACTATCTGATGAGCTCTGGGTCTAATCACAAGATCTTCAGAACGTCTATTACTTTCTTCACCGTCCTACTAGTAAGACTAACAAGGGGTTTCTAAAATAGTCAACAATGAATACATCGATAAACAGTCACAGAAGTATTATCAATCACGAAGGTTATGACCAACTGAACATCATTCAGTTCTGAGCCTATTTTATATTGTAAAAGAAAATGTTTTCCTCAAATGCTGTCACATGTGAAAATGCATCCAATTGTTAAGTTGTTTATACCAATTGTTAAATACTGTGCATGTTTACATGTGGTGGACCTTCTGTTGATGACAACAACCTGTCACAGGGTGGGCCCACCTCCTCCACATCACCTGGAAAGGAAGAGCAGATGTTGCCACAGCACTGCCTCATCAGTCATGGTCAGTAAAAGCCCTGAACACCTTGGTTCTTATGCCAAGCCTAGCATCCAGATCTGCTGTAGGATATCATTTACTCTCTTTGCTCAAGGCAGAGGTTCAAGACTACTTCTGGAGTCCATACATCTGGTCCGTATCTCTCAAATTTGGCTACAGTGATATTATGAGAGAACAGGCTGAAACCTTGCTAAAGTGAAGGTAAACCACGACTACCATTCTGCTTTCATCCACTGAAACACTCCTCCCATCGTCACACAATGGAAAACAATCAGTTTAACGAGTCACAATTTGTCCTTAGTAAATTTATGTTTGCTGTTTACAATCACCTTTTGTTCTTCAAGTGCCTGATAATGGCTTCCAGAAGGATTTTTCTTAATCATCACATGTTTTGAGGTTTGGTTGATCTACCTTCCAAGGGTGAGCATGACATTTGCCTTTTTTCCATTCACTAGGATCTCTTATTGATTTCCATGACCTGGACCTACTTAGAGTAAAGATAGGAAACTCAACCTGTCATTCCTACCTCTCTCCATTGAGATCAAGAGCATTTTGCTTAGCATTAGTCTGCATCTGGGAGACTAATAGTAAGGCAGTCACCTTCCCTGCCCAAGGCATTCAGCCGCCTCACCTTCTTTTTAACCATGCTGACTGTCCTTGATGGTCTCATTGCTCTAGCCTAAGCAAATCCTGGGCAAATATGACCTTCAGGGGGACATGCAGCAGAATGTGATTATTCAAGGATTCTTCTGATGTAGTTGAGAACAGAGCTGGTGGTTAAATGTCATGTCGGCTTAACAACGTATGCATCTTTTATATATGTAGGTATGCCTCACATACACATATATGTCTGTATGAGAATGTTTGCCCACAAGTAGTGGCAAAGCAGGACTGGTCAGGAACCGGTGGTAGAATCATAGAATCATAGAATCACCAGGCTGGAAGAGACCCATCGGATCAAGTCCAACCGTTCCTATCAAACACTAAACCATGACCCTCAGGACCTCGTNCCCAGCTCTCTCAGCTGTTCCTCATAGGGCCTGTTCTCCAGTCCCTTCACCAGTTTCGTTGCTCTTCTCTGGACTTGCTCCGGAGCCTCAACATCCTTCTTATGGTGAGGGGCCCAGAACTGAACACAGGATTCAAGGAGCGGTCTCTCCAGTGCTGAGTACAGAGGGAGAATAACCTCCCTGGACCTGCTGGTCACACCATTTCTGACACAAGCCAGGACGCCATTGGGCACACTGCTGGGCATACTGCTGGCTCATGTTCAGCCAGTTGTCGACCAACACCCCCAGGTCCCTCTCCTCCTGGCAGCTTTCTAGACAGACTTTTCCTAGTCTGTAGATCTGCATAGGGTTGTTGTGCCCTAAGTGCAGGACCCAGCATTTGGCCGTGTTAAACCTCAGAAGAGGTGGCTGAAGGAGGTATAAGTCTTTTCACCCCGTAACTGGCAGCCCAGGGCAGCAGTTCCTCAGGCACTCTGTTTGGGAACCTCCTGGCCTATGGCCCTGCTCTTGTTTCCATAGCCAGGCTCACAGCCCTGCATTTTGGGGCACCTCTAACAGCATGCTGGTGGCTCCCAATGTCTTTATCCAGCCAGAACAAACCAAGGTGCAACTCCGGCCACAAAATGCAGAAGGCTGGACTTGCTATCACCCCTCTGGCTTCCAGATTCCATCAAAGCAAACAGAGAAACTTGCCAGCTACCTCAGCTTCAAGAGGCCAAGCTGAAGGCACATGGGAAACTGCCAGAGAGAAGCACGGGATCAGAGAGGAAATGCTGCCAGCAACTCACCCCCATGCTGGGAGATATTAATGCACAGAAAATCATCCAGAAGCAGTAACCATGACAATGTCAGCATCACAGCACTAGTAAGCCTTCCTCAGGGATTAACACTCTTCCATATGAAGTGTGTATCTCCTTTTTTCTGATGTTTGCTGTTGATTTAGTGGTAGTCTGTGTTCGATTTATCTTCCCCAAAGCAGAACTACTTTGCTTTCTCTGCAAATTGCTTAGGAAGAGCTACACATAAAAAAAATTTAAAAAAAAATTCAAAAAGTCTGTCCCACCCCATGTGCTTATGGAGAACTGCATCACAACCCTACCCTAATCCCCCTCTCTTGGATGTTCCCATCACAACCAGGAACCACTGCTGACTAAAACCAAAATTGTCTCATTTCACTGAGCACACAGATATTTTCTAAGGTATGACTCAGCATTCCAGTTAGGTGCCAGCACCTGCTATTTGATAGAAATAAAATCAACGTTAATACATTCTGCTTTTTTATTTTTTAAAAAATAGGTTTTTTTTCCTGCTCCAGATCATGAGTGAGGTGCACAAAGGGCAGAGCTCAAAAAGCTTGGTCCTGGCTGCATCTGAGGATCTGCTTCTCACAGCAAGGGCTTACATGGGAGGGTTGGTCACTAAGAAGCATGTTACGGGTGGAAGAAAAGGAAAGGCAAACTGTATGGGGAATCCAGGGTAACGGGATAGAACAGCTGAGCTTATGGCAAAGGACAAAGGAAACGTGAAATGCAGGAAGGGGAAAGCACGAAGAAAGACAGAAGACCCATATTGCCAATCATATTGGAAGAGAAGAAGCATAAAATTCTTCTCTTTGGGTGCTAAGCAGCCTGGCAAGCTATCGGGCCTTTTGCACTACCTGCTCAGTACTTGGCCTCTCATGCCCACATCAGTCAAGGGAGTAATAATATCAATATCAATAACAACAACATCAGTATCAATAATATCAGTGATATAGATGATATCAATTATATAAATAATAACAACAATAACAACACCACCACCACTGATAATAATTTGTAGCGCTCATCTTTACTCTTCTTCTGTCTGGGTTAACAAAGGTTCACCTACATCAATATTTACTCCTAGAAAGCACAATAATGCTCTTTACAATAAATGAAATTTCAGCAATGAGCATAAAGAGTAGTACTCAGCATATGCAAGGATGACTGATGTAAGCTGTCGGCCAATATTTGACTTTCCAGGTGAGATTAGACATCAGTCAAGGGAGAGTATAAACATAAAGTGTGCAGTACAAGGCACGTATTAAGAGCAATTGCTTATAGCCTTGTGCAGGCTGAAGACTACTTAGAGTTTAAGATATCTCTACTCCTTTCAAGACTATCATCATATAATCCATTGGAGTTTTAAAATCCTGATTGTTACTGTGAATCTCATTAAAGAAGGACCCAGGAAAGGTAAGTTTCTGTTGGTAACTATTTCCTATTGAAAAAAAAAGCATAGTAATTTTCGTTCTGAATCAAAGAAGAAGCAGATATTTTACACATACACAAAAGAATTTCAAGACAATTTGTATTTGGATTTTCTTATAGCTTGCTTGCTGTCATTAGATCACCTTTATTCCCCGTGTTTGAGTGTGTGTGAGTGTGCACAGAGACCTACATGCAGATCTACCTGCATCCTTCTGTGTATGCACGCCTGTTTTGTGCATGCTGATATCAAAAGGCTAGTCTTACAAGCAGAGAAAGGTAGATTTATGAACTCTAGTACAAAAGACACCACAATTTCTTTTTACTGATGATAATTCACCACCTTTTACCACAGGCTGCAATGAGCACATCATTGCTTGAAGACTGCACTGAAATCAAATGGCTTTTTTTGTGAACTTTCATCACATTGTGCAGGGCTTGGTTGGCCCGAAACATTAAAAGACATGTTTTACAGGAGCATCAGGCTGAGAGACTATACCAAAGCTTTTGCTTTTTGCAGACTAGCAGGCTGCAATCCAGGCACACCTGTCTTTTAATGCAAGGAAGGCAGAAAGGGACAGTGGCTTTTCTTGGAACTTCTTGAGAGCTACTGCCTCAGTAGGGAAGGCAGAGTGCCTCAACCCCTGTAACATAGATCTTGGGGGCCTGCACTCACTGGATTTCAACAAAATGTATGTGGCTTCTCACAGCCTGAAAGTGATGTGAGTGAAGACAGGAACAAGACCTTCTTGGGTCTCTGAACATACTGAAATACTCAGAGATGGGGATTCTCAGCTGATCTAAAATTTGTAGTGGCAAGTGGTATTATTTAATTGTCATAATGCAGACAAAAGAAACTGAAGAAACAGTATTAGTAAAGACATCTGATTAAAATAAGTATCATCTTGTCTTTAGAAGCTGTAATTTGCAAGGATGGCTGAAATGCAAAACTTCACTTGGGCAGTGGAAGATATTTTCAAGGAAATCTTTCTCACTTACATGAATGGCTGGAGGAAAAACATGACAGAAGCCGCAGATAAACTGCAAGCCAAGGTTGATGCTGAAAACTTTGACTATGTTATCCTTTATTTGATGGTGATGATTGGGATGTTCTCCTTCATTATTGTGGCAATCTTGGTGAGTACTGTGAAATCGAAGAGACGAGAGCACTCCAAAGACCCCTATCATCAGTACATTGTTGAGGACTGGGGCGAGAAGTATAAAAGCCAGGTCCTGAATCGAGATGACCTCAAGTGTGTGATCCATGAAAACATGGGTGCAAGAGACAAAACAAGCCCTGCATCACCTTAACTTTCTGGAAACATCAGTAGCGAGGAAATCATAAAGCCACATGAAGGGAACGCACTGGAATTACAAATATGTATGAAACTTCATTAAATTAACAGATGAGGAAATGTGGAACAGAGTGCTGACGAAATCAACGTTATTCTTTCCCATGAGGAGTCTGGCATAGCTGGTCAGTGATCACCCAAGAAAAATGCATGACTGTGCTTTGCTTTAATATGCTGTTCTTCAGGAAAATAAAACCAAGATAATGAATAACTTGATTTTTTAAGCATATTTTTAAATCCAGAAGCAGATCTTGATGTTTTCACCTCAGAATAACTGTGAATTAGTGGTTAGAAGTGCTGATTTAGATCCAAACTGTATGACTTAAGCCCATCTTAAAAATAACTTGAAAATGTACAGTAAAATATCAAAAACTCTGTCTATTGACTGAACAATGTGTTATGGTATGACTCATAGAAGGTAACCTATACCTACACACATTCATTCCAAGCTATTTTTTTAACAATCCGGCTCCCATTTTGATGTCATTATTCATTGGCTGCAAAGATTGACTCATGGCCTTCTGTTTCATAGCAGAAGAGCTGCTAAACTAGCAGTGTCGTGTGGGAGCACGTCCTGATTGTCCAGTGCAGTTTCCAGTGGTTCATCCTCTGTCCTCAAGTCCATAGCTGGCCAAGTTGTTTCTTCTGCTGCTCCTTAGTTCTCCAGAGCAATCTGTCTATCTAGGATGCAAACTGGGTGAGGGAGGCACTGTTTACCTCCCATTAGCCAGGGCTCAGTGTAAACCACTGAGATCCTGCATTGTGGCTTACAGAGGAGGAAATTTCTATACCCAGCTATCAAGGTTGTCCCATTGCTGTGTCTCCAAAGTGTTTCCATGTTGGGTACTGGTTTCCACCAGCTGGGAACTGAGTTTTCAGGATAGCATACCTTCTCCTGTGCAGTAGGACTATCACATCACTGGCTCGCCAGGAACAATTACAAGCAGAACTGATGACAATTCTATTATTAAAATGTGATTCCTTTTGTAAGACTGAGTTTAGCTCCCATTCATGCTGCCAAATTTAAATCGCTTAAGTTAAAAGTTCCTGTGCTGGCAGTCTATCATGTGGGCTTGTCGTTTGTTTCCACAGAGTTTTGGCTGAAAACACTTCAGCCATGTCTGGCACTGCATTTCTGACAACTTTGTTTTGCTCTTGTTAAAAAGAAACTAAAAGAGGCTTCTTTAGTTGGGAAGCTTTGGCTTGTTTTGTTGACTGGTCTTGAGATTTGGCACAGCAGCTGTTGTCATGCTCCCAGATGTGCCTGTTGCTGGCATAGTAGCAAGCCTTTGAATAACATCAGTCCATGAGCACTAGGGAATGATAGAACCACAGAATGGTTTGGGTTGGAAAGGACCTTAAAGATCATGTAGTTTTAATTCCCCCACCATGGGCAGAGACATCTTCCACTAAATCAGGTTGCTCAAAGCCTCATCCAGCCTAGCATTAAACACCTTCAGGGATGGGGCTTTCATGACTTCTCTGGGTAACCTATTCTAGTGCCTCACCACCCTAATATCTAATCTAAATCTCCCCTCTTTCAGCTTAAAAATGTTGCCCCTTGACCCGTCACAGCACTCCCTGATAAAGAACTCCTCCCCAGCTTTCCTGTCAGCTCCCTTTAAGTACTGGAAGGTCACTATGTAGTCTCCCAAGGGCGTTCTCTTCTCCAAAGCTGAACAAGCTTGACTCTCTCAGCCTGTCCTTGTATGGGAGGTGCTCCTTTGACCATCTTCATGGCACTCCTCTAGACTGGCTCTGACAAATTCATGTCCTCCCTATGCTGAGGACTCCAGAACCAAATGCAGTACACCAAGTCAGATCTCACAAGAGCAGAGTAGAGGGGCAGAATCAGCTCCCTCAACTTGCCCATCATACTTTCTCTGACGCAGCCCAGGATACAATTGGCTTTCTGGGCTTTGAGTGCACATGGCCACCTTATGTTGAGGAAAGTCTGTCAGATCCCGGCACAGCCTTCTGGTATGTCTCTACCCATGCAGCACACTCCCACCTCCCTGGTGTCCTATGAGTGCCTGCCTTCCTCCTGTCATGGCTGTGCTCATCACTGCTGAACTTCCTCCATCCTCTGGGGCCTAGTAGCTCGAAGAGCACAGATGGTGCTGGGAGTGACTCGGGGGCCACTTGGGTCCAACACTGTGGCCATGCCACAGCCATGGAGAGCCCCTTTCAGAGAGGTACTGATACCAAAAAAAGATCGCAAATATACTAAGACTCGTTTCAAGTTTTAGAAAGCAGTATCCTTTAGTAAGGCCTGGGCAACATGAGGGAGTGATCTCCACCAATCATGTGCAGCAAGACAAGAGTTGGGACAGGGTGTATTTCCCACTTACATGCATTTGTATAAATTTTCCCAAAAAACTCATGCATGTTTTATTACTTTCCATGTTATTCTGAATTTTGCAAAATGTCTTGCTGATTTGCAGCTGGCTCCAGCTCTGTCTGACTTTGCACGAGACAGGGAAAGACTGCAAACAGAGGTGATTATAGAAGAAGACACATCTGATCAGCGCAGATGATACTTAGAACAAGCCATTATCATCTCCAAGGAATGAACATATGTCTGGAAAAACAATGAAAAAAATGCTATCAGAGGGACTTTCTCTGTAACTTTCAAAAAATACAGTTACTTGGATGAAAAGTTTAGTTTAGCTTAAACCAAAATATTCCACTTTTTGTAGTAGTTGTGGCTCCTTGTATCGGTACAGCTGGAGGAGGAACCCTGGAGAGCTTGTCCAGGTGTAGCAGCATCCTCAGCAGCTGCCAGACCTGCTCAGGCAGGTTCAGCCTTATGGTGGTAGCTCCTGTCTCTGCCCCAGCCCTGTTCGCAGTGGCGAGGAGGAGGCTGTGATTCTGCATGGTGGAGCACCTGGACTGCTTTGCCTGTGGACCCGCCACAACCCTGGGACACGCGGGAATTGCTCTGCCACTTAATTATTAAGAAACAGGGCAGATTACTCCGGCCTGGGGCAGCAGCTGGCCACGGCAGGGTTGTGGGAGAGGTGCCTGGGGCACGGTGGTTTTAAAATCATAGAATCACTTGGCTGGAAAAGACTCTGAAAGCATCAAGTTCAACTGTAGCTGTTCTCTGCTAAACCATCCCTGACACCACGACTCTGTCTTTTAAACATCTTCAGGGATGTTGACTCCACTGCCTCCCTTTTCCAACCACTGATGACTCCGCTGCCTTCCCTTTCCAACCTAGTGATTCTGTGACTTTGAGATACTGATGGGACCAGCACTGAACACAGGATTCGGATGAGGCCTCCTCAGTGCCGATCCCGTGGACACCATCCCCACCCATACCCAGCGCCCCCGGCTCCCGCTGCCCAGACACCGCCCCGGCCCCGCCCCCCGCCATGGCCGCCGGGAGGTAGGAGCTGCGGGACGCGGGGGAGCGGGGCGCGACCGTCTCGAGGCCTCAGCTCCACCGCCCGCCCCCGCCTCCCCTTGCCCGTTCTGCCCGCCTGCATTGCTCTCATGCCCTGTCCGCCTTGCTCCCTGCTCGCTCGCCAGGCTTGGCTTGCTTGCTTCCTGCTTTCTTTCCTTCCCTGCTCGCCCTCTTTCCTTCCCTGCTCGCCCTCCTTACCTCCCTGCCCGCCTTCCCTATCTTGACTCTTGCACAGTTCCCCCTTTCTTCCCTGGCCCCAGCCGCTCTACAGGAGCTCCCTCAGTAGTCTGTGGCCTTTTGAACAAGGGAGGTTGCATTTTAAAAGCTGCTGGAGACGCCCTCAGTGGCTACAAACCGCGAGCAGGCCGTGCGGTGCCCTCCTGATGTTTTGCTGCGGGGCCTGATGTATGGCTGCCTGGAAGTGCAGTTTGCTGCAAAAGAATCTGATGACTTTTGTTGTTTTCTTAATTAAAAACCAAAGCAGATGAGTAAGAAAGAAGGATCACAGCATCACAGAATGGTCATGCTTGGAAACAACCTGTGGAGGTCATCTAGTCTGCCCCACATGCTAAAGCAGGTTCACCCACGAAGGTTTGCATGGGAATGTGTCCCGGCAGGGTTTGAATATCTCTAGAGAAAGAGACACTGGGTCCTCCCTGAGCAGTACTGTTANGGCCTGATGTATGGCTGCCTGGAAATGCAGTTTACTGCAAAAGAATCTGATGAGTTTTGTTGTTTTCTTAAAAAAACAAAGCAGATGAGTAAGAAAGAAGGATCACAGCATCACAGAATGGTCATGCTTGGAAACAACCTGTGGAGGTCATCTAGTCTGCCCCACATGCTAAAGCAGGTTCACCCACGAAGGTTTGCATGGGAATGTGTCCAGGCAGGGTTTGAATATCTCTAGAGAAAGAGACACTGGGGTCTCACTGAGCAGTACTGTTACAGTGCTCTATCACCCTCACAGTAAAGAATATTTTCCCGTGTTCAGGTGGTACCTATTGCCCCCTGTCCTGTTGCTGGGCACCACTGAAAAGAGTCTGGCCCCATCCTCTTGACATCCACCCCTTAGATATTTGTAAGATCTGAAGTAATCATTTGTTGAAGAAGTTTGATTTCCTGAAGTGTGTCTGTGTGTTGCTTGCTGTGCTGGGCATTGGTGATGCTTGGACCAGGATACGTGACCAGGAAGGAGGGCATTGCTGGGGAGGCTACTGGCCCAGCAGACTCTTCTAGGGCAAAGTGGTGTCAGCCAACAAGGGTCTGCAGCTTGCAAGGACCTTGGGACGTAGCTGAAATGTTGCCCTGGGAACCACGGTGGAACAGCCTGATGTGCCACTGACATTCTTGGTTTTGATTTGATTTGATTTTAATCCAGACCCCACGACTAATGACATATCCCATCTAATCTGTTCTTATTTTTTAGAGTTTGGAGCATGTGAGGAGCTGCCAGAGGAATCACTAATATTTTCATTTCTGCCTCTTCAGGTATGAAGGTCTTATATGGCTTTCTGTTTTTTGTGTTCCTCGAGTTGGTGTTAGTATAGAAATTTCTTTTATCAGTAGCACTACTATAAACTGAGTGATGACAAGAGTCTTTTTACAGACAGATATCTTGACCTACCTACACATACAGGCTGTAAATGTTCACACGTCTGAGTGCTTCTGACTTAAATATAACACCTGCATCTTGTGGCAGTGGTTTGTGATGGATTCTTAGTGTAGCAGCTTTGTCTCACAGTTCCTTCTGTGTTTCTCTATAGCCTTTGGGCTTCGCCATGTTACTGTATTTTCCCATGACCCTGTAGTCTCTCTGAGGAGGAGGTTGGATCTTGCCTTGCAAATGCTCAGCCTGATGCATGACACAGCAGGTCACATGTATTGATGGGTCCTCCAGTGACTGTCCATGTAGGAAGCATGCATTTTGCTTCCTGAAATATGTGCATTAAAGAAAGCAGCAGCATGAAACAGGTGGCGTGAATCTCCTTTTCTAGTTCTGGACATTCTCAGCCATCACTCCATTTAAATGCAGAGAAATAACCCTAGTAGCTTGCTGCTTTCTGAGGCCTTGTGGCTGGCAGTGTTTGTAGCTTTTCACCAAGTAGATAAAATGGAGTTGCTCAGAAATCCTCAGTAGACAAAAGAGTATCTTGAGTCCCATTTTGTTGAGTAGATGGAGTTATTGGCAGGCTGAGTGAGATGTTCAGCCAAGATGACTCAAGTGGGTTTGTGACTACCCAGATGCCTGTGTGGATGTTTTCTGGTGCATGCAGGCCAGTTGATATTCTGCCGCTGCATAAGCAAACAATGGTGTGAGTGGCTGGGCTGTGATGTGGTTGCTGCGGTAGACTGGAGCTGTAATTCAGTGGCTGAGAGACCTGGATTCAATTCTGTGCTCCACCACAGACTTCCCATCAAACTGGAGCCCAACTCCTTAGTCTGTCTGGGGTGGTCTGTGTTGCACAATGTGGTGTTGTGCAGAGATCTTGGGGCTGGTATCAGCTAAAGTTTAGCTCTGGGATTGCTGCAGCCCTCCCTGGGAGCACTGCTGGGGACATGAGCCTGTAGGACTGTTGGTGACCCTGCCTGCCTGCTCTGGACCCAGAAGACCTCGCAGCATTTGCAGCTAATGGAGTATGTGCTAGTACAGCGCTCACATATTAGATACAGGCAGACTCTTTCTTTCTTGTCTGCGATAGCTTGATCTGCCTTGCAGAGGAGGTCCAAGTGTAAATTGCCTAGTAAATGTGAGGTGCAATCAAAGTGAAGAAGGTTACTGATACATCTAAGAGTAGTATCATTTCATCCCTACCTTGCATAGGAGTATACAAGTAGCTGATGAATAGCTTGTAGAGCTTCCATTACAGAGTCTCCAGCAGGGGTTCAGGCAGAGCTCTTTTTTCTTTCTCACATGGCTCAACACGAAACCTGCTTACTTGTGAGTGAAGGTAATAGTGACCTTCCAGGGGGACCAGTCTCCGTTCCCAGTAGTGCTCTTTGTTAAGGGAGCTTGCATTTTCCTGGGGAACGAACAATGGCTGACGAGCTGTGTTTTGAACTCCTATCTGTGCCTTATCTGCTTGTGAAAAGGCAAACATGAAACTTCAGCTGTTTATTTGCCTGCATGCTTTTAAGATATCACAACCTTGAAAGTACGGCGTCTGATCTTTTTCCTTTTGAACTGACAACCTCAATGCTGACAAATGTTTTTTAAATTTGAAGTGAATCCTGCCTTTTTATCTCCTCTTACTACTCTCTTATACCTGCAGTAGCTCAATGCATTTTTTTCCTGTCCTGGAGCTTCAATTGTATCTAGTAAGGTCTGGATCAAGATGGAGATGGGAAGAGTCAAGAGGTGAAATGGGGGGAAGTGCTTGACCACTGGAGACTAGTGGCACATGATGTGGGAATGCAACATGGAGAGAATGGCAGCTTTTCCGTTCAGTTCTAAACACAGAGGACACTGTGAGGACACACCATCAGAAGTGTCAACTCTCACAAGAAACATTTTGACTCAAAACACCACTCTTGAAAAAAAAGGAAGAATGTCTTTACTTCCTGTTCTTTGTGACTTCAGTGCAGGTACTCCTGGTGGATACACAATTCAGGCAGATTCAGGCTTATGTCTCAGCAAAGCGGAGATATTACAGAAGTGTTTGGCAGAATGCTTAAATAATCAACTTGCAGCCAAGAGCATTCACAGGAGTGCACGCTGTGATACACATTCTACATTCCTTTTGCTGGTGGGACAGTACCCTGCAATCAGACCCCACAGATGGGCTTACATAAGTTTGCTGAGTCTAAACCTTCTCTGTACGTGAAAAATCACTAAGCCCCCATTTTCAGCATCATATGCCAGATGCTAGCCTGTCTTTGAATGGCTGAATTCTTGCCTTTTTACAACATGTTGCAAAATTGATTCTGACTGAAGCACAGATTTTGCAGCAATTTAGGAGAAGAGTTAAGACTGTGTCTAATGAAGCCCCCACCCAAGTCAACATTCTGAGATGAGAACTCCCCAGCTGGGCAGTGCAGTCCCTTCAGATCAGGCTACGCTTGTGTAACTTGTGTTTCATTGAGAAGCATGTAGCCATCTGAACCCTGCACCGAGAACCAAATTCTGCCCTGATGTGGGATTTTTGCTGTAATCATCTGGCAGGGGGCTTCAAATCTTAATGGTTGCTGAAATTCTGGAGGAAACATCAGACATTAAAATGTCTTCTGTTTTTGGCGGTCTAACACTACTGACTCATTAGTTCACAGATACCCTGACATTTTAACAATGCGCAACTCAAGATGAACACAGTAAATGCTGAATGACAAATAAGTTGGCCACACCACTCCTTTGGTAACAGTCACAGAGGTCTCCAGTGGTGTCTCTCTGAGGGGACATTTCCAGGGTGGTCTCTGCAGGGTGAAGAGGAGAGAAGAGGATACCCTAGATGGAGAAATAAGAGCATCTGTGAAGAAGCTGGCTGAGCAGTGCAGAAGCTGCAAGAATATTTACTTGACTCCCTGTTTCTAAAGAAAGGTCAGCAGCAGCTATTGTGATGTGGTGATGATTTATTCAGCCTAGCTGCTGGTGAAGGTTTGGATTAAGCTGTAGGGCTTCCTCCTGGTTTTGACAGTGGCTCCGTGTTATGCATACAGGAAACACCTCAAGGGGGTCAGGCAGGGAAACGTGCTTAATTTGAAATCCAGCAGCTGAAACGGTGTCAGCACTGATGGAGCAGCAGCAGAGACTGTAAGGCAGCATTGTGGCTATGTGCTGCAGCCTTCAACATCCCCTTGGGCATTCCTCAGGCCCAAAGTTAAGCCCTGAAAAATAGGTTGAACACTCAAGATTGCCAGTGACTGGTTGGTTATTATGGCTGTGTGGAGAATTTAGTTTATTAGTACATTAGAGAGAACTGGTAAATTATACTAAATACTAGCATTAATTAGACATTCAGACTCTGAATAGGGCAGGTGGTCTTAAAACCCACAAGACAGCTCTTCTGAGTGCACTTCTGTCTACTAGATCTCAAACATCAGTGAAGTGGTGTGATGTGTGCACGTGTCAAGCTTTTGAAAGCAGCCAGCGTTGTGTTTTCAGTTGGGCAGCTGCTGGGATGTGCTCAGTGGGCGCAGTGGAAGCCCAGCCTCTGCTCTGGACAAGCGTAGCACCTGCCCAGGGCTTGTCAAACCCCTGTCCTTCCACAGCACAGACATTGCTCCTGTCACTCAGCTCCAGAAAGGCCTATAAAGGTCATTCCTGAACTCTGTGGCACTGATACACTACCAGACACTGTGCAGCAGATGAGCTTGTCAGAGAAGTGCAGGGTGGACATGCTGAGTAGGAACAGATTGGCTAATTCTTCAATTTCCATTTCTTTAAGATGCTTCTGCCCTGGTCCGTGCCTTTAGAAGTGTGACGTGGTGGGCTCAGCTGGTTGTGGGACGAGCAATATCACGCAGCCAAGATGGTGGCATTTAACTGGAAGGTGAGATTATTTCACGTTCATAAAGCAGCAGATTTCTGCTTTTTCAAGCAGATGAATGTAAGATGTGGTTGGGTGGGTCCTGTGCTTAAAGATGGTTTCCTTGTCTTTGTGGAGGTTGATTAACTGCCACACTGTCTGTGCCTCAGGGACAGAGGAGTCACTGTTGTCCTTTCTTGCCATATATGCTTGTGCTTTGTGGGCTGGCCCCAGTGCTTGCTGTTGGGGATTTTGGATTGGAGTGCAGCGCTGGCAAGCAAGCTCCTCTCTGCTCACCTGTGCTCCTCCTGACTTTCTTCTTTCTAGACTTTTCTCTAGCTGCTCTTTCTTCAGGCCCTTTTGTTACTGGAGGGTGTTTTCTTAACTATGTCTTTTAATGTATTTGGGCCATAAACACTCTGCAGGGTATGCATATAAGACAGAGAAATGTTTGAGTAACTACCTCATACATGAACAATTTTAACATATTAAACCATTTATCAAGAAAGCAACACTAACCCCAAGCCTTGGCTTCACCTTTCTGCTTTTGCAGAACTATGGTTTAAAGGGATTACCACTTTTAATATGTGGGGAGATTGACAGAGGTTGATGGGTTCTTTTGCAAAATTAGAGGGTAGTGGCCTGATGTCAAAGGTAATGTGCAGCTTGTAGAGATCGGTGTTTTAAAAGGCCTCACTTGAGCCTATGATTTGTGGACTTTAAGGGGTTACACTAATGGTATGTGGATATAAGGCTTTCTCTAAATTCAGTAGTTTGATAATGGCTAAACACCTTTATGAGGTGCTGGAAAGCCTATTAAGGGTACAGGGGGTACTGGGAGGCTTGCTATGAGGGAGGTGGCACTGTGAACATACTGTGCAACACTGAAAGGTGGACTGATCCTGCTGACCAAATGGCTTCTTATGACAGTGGACTGGGATATTCATGTACCTTCAATATCCTTCTGGAACTGACATCTTTCATTGAGCGTCTGTGCCACTCTTGTTATATTTATATTCCTACTTCACAGTGTTACCCATTTATGTTTTATTTTCCACTCCATGTGCACTTGCAGTAGTATGCTTTTACAACACTGAAATATGTTCTGCAATTTCAATTAGTTCCAGGCATTAAAAACTGAATCATTTAAAGCTGTGGGTTTTTTACTTCTAGTTTAAAGGTGTCTATCTATACCCTCCAGATCTGGGCAAGTTACTTGCAAAACTGCCATAGATTAAAATTTCTAGGAGCACAAAAGTGTCTTTGGGGATCACATCTGATCACGTGATATTCTCACTCATAAGAACTGTTCAGAAGTGTTTCCACTTTTACATTTATCCTGAGATGTGCAGTTCTTCTCCTTCTTCAGTTCCAGATCATGCCAAAATTCCATTTGCTGTAAAGTAAGCAAAAGCAACAAAGACCTGCTCAAAGGGGCTTCATATACAAGCTTGACTGAAGTTAACTTATTTTTGTCCTTTCCCCTAGATGTTGATCTACCTGTTTAAAGTTTCCTTCAGAAAAAGAAAGCATGAATAGAAGAGCATTACCGTTGCTTTGAATAATGCTGTTGCTGTAGGAAGCTGTATAACATCCCTGTAGATCCATTTTTAATTGTCCAAGTGTTCCAGTAACTGCCTAAATATATTATTTTGTGTTTCAGGCTTTGGAGAACTTCCCATTGCTGATGTACATTTTGGCAGCTAAAACATTGATTCTTTGCTTAGCCTTTGCTGGAGTAAAAATGTACCAGAGCAAAAAAATTGAAGAAAAACTGAAGAGGGAACGTGAAGAGAAATTGAAAACAGAAGCAGAGAAGAAGGATGATTGAAGAGTCTCTCAGGTATAGAATTTATTTGACATCCTGGTGTTCGATAATGACATAGACTTATTAATCCCATTATGTTTTGGCTTGGATGCATTTGGATTGTGCAATTAGAACTATCACCATTATCTGAATTCTTGTAATAATTGTCTCCTGTGGTGTGTCAGCATATTTGAACACCTGTATCATGCCCGTTCTTTGTAGGAATTGCAGTTACCAGCAGAAAACTTGGCAACCATGGCTCATGATTTAGGAGAACTTAGCATAGTATTCCTTTTCCGCTCTTAATCTCCTTGAATTTTTATGCCCAAACAATTACACAGGAAGTCCTGATGCATAAAGAGATGGTTTAATTGGGCAAAAAATGCATATAAAGCATGCCAGACAGGATGATGAAATAAGGCCTCTTGGCTTTAAGTCACATAATTAAAATAGAATAGAAGCAACCATTTCATGTTAGTTAAATACATGACAGGTTGTAAATAGTTTATCTGGAAGGGTCAGATCTCATATCGTGAAACTTCCCAAAGTAACAGAAATGCTACAGCCTATGCTGTGTAACATCCACTGTATACACTAAATTGAGAAAAATGGACAACTTTCTGCTTAAAAGAGCAAAATGAATGTTACAAAATTTCCTCAAGTTTTGGTGTTTCATTCCTCGTGTGCTGAATTCATTCCCTGTTCACTCTCTTTTCAAAGTTTAAGCAATCTTTGCCTTACTGGATCAAGTCCATTAGCAAAATGAATGCTAGTGCTAAGATTATATTCCCTGACTTTGTTTGGTATGTGATTTTTGTATCAGTTCCTTTCACATCCCTCTGTTTTGCAGCAAAATGGAAATTGTATTCCTGCTTGCCCTTTGTAAGCTCAGTGGGAGTTTGATGTAATGTTACCCCTTATTAAACTAAAATCTGACTTTCTCTTTTTAGGTTGTCACCTCACATATAAAAAGAGTTGCAGTTTTTAGAGATGTTTACTAGTTTTGATTTCAAACCCATCACTGTTTTATTTCATGCAACAAGGGTTGGAAATTGTCTACAAATGGGACCCTGGAAATATCCATGGGAACAAAGGAGTTAATTCGCATGGAAAAGCAACAAACCCAAAAGTGTTTTTCATTATCCTGTTTATATCAGATTGAGGACTTTTCTCTGGGCAGACTTGTGCCATTTTAGATTTTTATTATAAAACAGTTTGGCTAGCCACTGGAAAATGCTGTGAGATCACCTCTTTCTGGTTTTGCACAGTAAGTCAGAGTAGGTTATTTGGAGTTTCATTGCTAAAATGAAGCAGAGATGGGCTGTCCTGCAAGTGAGCAAGCCTGCAGCTTGTAACGAGGAGGATATACCACACTGTGCATGCAGTGTAGGGTCACACAGAGTCCTGTTTGGCTGAGTCCATAGCCCAGGGGCTTGCTGTACCAAGGTAGCAAGGTTATCCCTCAAGGCCTCCATGTCCAGCATATGATGTTGACCTTATTAAATGACCGGCATTAGAGCATCTCCGATTTCACAGAAAATACCTTACTGGCCCAGTCACCCAGTGGTGCCCACTAGGGGCTTAGTCCTTCCTAAATTCTGACATACCTTGGGCTGTCAGATGTGTCTTTCTATAAGGGAATTGCAAGAAGGGGTGAATTCTTCTACCCTAAAAGTTTTCTCTGGTGTCAACACTACAGAGCTGTGATTAGCTCCGATTGCAGAGCGCCACACAGGCAAGCACATTGCCCCCATGTGCTGCCAGTGTATCATGTCTGCTGTTCTCACTGCTGTTTCCCCACCCTGCAGATTTTCTGACATTTGGCATCTTGCACTGGATTCCTTTCCTGGGAGAATGAAGCCTTCCTGTAGATGAAGGATGTGTCAAAGGAATAAAAACCTCAAAAGTTACATTCACTTAAACTGTATCTCAACATTTTATACATACAGCAAAATATCTAAGCCTCTATTTATGCAATAAAAAATTGTTTGTAAAAAAAGAAGTAATAGCCTTGGTTGTTGCTTATTCAAATGCTACAGTTACAGCTGCAGGGGAGGCAGCTTTTAAAGATTAGCTGCAAGGTGGTGGCTAGTTTTAAAGAGAAGAATAATTTGAATCCGTCATGGGTGTGTACAAGGTTTGTGGACGGACTGAAGAAAATGAGGAGAGCTCTGTGCACCTTCTTCAGAGCAGCTGCTTCCTGCAAGTGTGCAAATTGAAGAGTTGTGGTCTCTTTCTTGAATCCAGATGAACAAGCCCAGGAGAGGAAGTTTTCCAGACATGTCTTTCTCAAACCACTTTCTGCACCTAGGAATTCTTTAGGTTAAGGCAAATGGCAATGTCTCTTTTGAGGAAGTTTACTTAGCTTATGAAGCTGAGAGGATTTTCATTACTATTGCTAGCTATTTCTGCATGTGCAATAATGCTAAATCCTGGAGGATAAGCTATCTGGGTTGTGGTAGGTTAATCAACAGAGTAGATTTTTTTTTTTTTCACAGAAATAAATGCTTAGGCACATGTAGCAGTGCCAGCAATTATGTTTTTCTTTACTTTTCCATTATAAAGCGCTTCCCAGATCCTGGAATTTAAGGTGAAGCTGAAATCTGACAGTGGAGTGAGGAGAAGAGGGAAGAGGAGAGATGGAAGGCCCTTGGAGTAGCTTTGGGAGTCCAGCAGAGGTAGGAGGCCTCTGGGATGGCTCACCGCCTGCCTGCTTTGGTCACAACAGCACACTTTGCGGTAGGGTCTCTCTGGCAAGCCCTGTGTGACCAAATCTATGGGCAGCTGATATGGCTGATGCTCTGAGAGCTCTTGCTGTGCTGGAGTTCCTGGAAACTGCAGTGATTTTTCAAAATCTCACTGTACATGCAGTCACCTTGGTGACTGGGGAATAAAAGTATTGTAGAAACCTATTCCTGGGATGGAGCAATATCCTTGCTGCGGCAGCTTCAGGGCTGACAGGCTAGGGAATTTGTAGTGCTATTGTAAAACAGCAGCTTCCTTCTACAGTCTTAGAAGTCATCTGTCTATGCAAAAGTGGAATTGAATGGTAATTTAATTAAAAGGGTCTGTGGTGTTTGGTGAGAACAGACTACTAACCACCTCAGTTAAAAAGCTGTTGAGGGAAATGCACCAAGGCGCTTCACTAAGCCTTATGCTCAGACCCTAACAGGATATTGTCAAGCCTGTGTAGTATCCACCAGCTTCAAAAGTAAGGAATATCTTGGTTCCATACCAGTTGTCTTTGAATATTGGTCCCAATCTAGGTTGTTTTTGACTTTCAACCAAGAGTAGATTTTTCTAGACCAATGGCAATAATGAGTTTTTTGGTTTTGAAACTGAAACAGGTATTCCCTACTTCAATACAGTTGCCATCTAAGCAGAATCAAAACTGTACAATATCTCCCTAAAGCAAGTAATTTACCATCAAAGCAACAGGACACCAATTGGGCACCATTTAACATCTAGAGCAATAGAGACTGGCACTAAAATCTGGAGCCCTTCTCTTACTTGACATGTGCAAGAATAGTGTTAATAAAAGGAGCTTCTTTTTATTTTTGTCCCTGACTTGAACCAGGTTGAGAGCAGCTGTGAAGAGTCTCCTCAGAATTCTTCCACACCAACTTTTTGCCTTTACAGCCAGATCATAAAACCTCTTTGTACATCTAAGACTTCAAATCTGGTCCATCCTGGCTCCCTTTTTTCCCTTAGTTTCAGAGCAGCACTACAGCATAGATAACCCCTAGAGCTTATGATGGGTGTCTCAGCTGGAATATCAAAAATAGGAAGAGATCTTATCCATTCTCAGACTTGAACCAATATCTGTTCTCTGACGTACCAGGGTAGAGTTTTAATCTGTGATATCAGTGGATATGGTACAGCAGGTTTTTTTTTCACCCATGGCACCCTGTGAGCCACAGTTGCAGCCTTGAACAAGAAAATATGCTGACACTTGGGGGAGACAGCAGCTCAGATTTGTTTCAGTTTCTCCTTTGGAAGCCCGCTGTGGGATCTGGTTTCTTACTGAAAGAAGGGTTATATGGTTAGTTCTGGCAAGTTTAAAAGAGGAACAAAGAATTAAATTTGATTGATTTTCAGCAAGTAGGAGGAGGCAGCGAGGAGAGAGAGACTTGAAGTGGTCAGTGTGTATGAGTGCGCAGCTTGTTAGGCAGCAGGGGATCTACACAGATTATCTTGTAGATGTTTGCTTCCCAAAAAGCAAGCCCAGTTACAATATTCTGGTGCCTACAGAACTAGAGAGTCTCTGCTGCTCCCCTGCTCTGTAGAATTACTCGTTTTAAAAAGAGCTTTCATGTTGTATAGATGGGCAACTGAACCTTATGTGATACCTCACTTGCACAGGTCTTTCACTATTGGGTGTTGCCGTTGTCACTCGGGGACAAATGTTGAAAACTGAGAAAATAAGAGCATTACTGGCTTTTTAAACTTATAGTGTTTGCACCTTTGGGCTTTCTTTTACTAACATGAAGGCTGCATGTTTTTAAACAAAAGCCAAAATCCTTATGTAGTAATAAAGAATTGAGCAGCACCCCAGGTCAGGAGAGATTGCTCTCAAACCATTGTGCTGCAAGTCAAGGAGATAGGTATTTTTCAGCTCTTCCAAGAGCCTCACGTGCAACAACTATTTCAATTATTTCCTTCCTCACTTTTCCTCTTGGGGATCAGCAAATCCTGCGGTCTTATCTTCTCTTCTCTTGGCCCTGCAAATGTTCTGTCTGGGGTAGAGTCCTTCACGGTTCTCCCCGATCCCATCTGTAACCTGTGACAGCATCTCTCCCTACCTGGAGACCACTGCAGCAATTTCTCATAGCCCACTTTCTAGCTCTGTCATGGGAGAAACCAGTAGACTATGCCGAAACAAACGTCATTTGTTTTAGCCTTTACCAGTTCTTCACAGTCTTTGCAAAATTGCTTTTGAATATACAACCTCTCCCTATTTATTAACTGTGTACTAACCTCAGCTTTCAAGTCAAGTTTAGTGAGGAGCTGATAGACCTCACATGAAGGAGGTGGCCACCCTGTGGTAATGTTGTGTTTGACATGATCCTGGTCACGTGGAAAGCAAATTAGTGTACAATCTACATGAACCTGTGGAGACAGATAAAGTAAAATTTCTAAAACCTGAGTTTGCATTTCCCCTGTAGACATATGCCAAAGCCCATTTTCAGACAGGCTAGCTGTAAGTGACAACCTAGTTTGAGGACTCAGAGGCTGCTAGATGTTTGCCCACAGTCCATGTTCCTCCAGTGGTTGACTTTGAAATTTGAAGCTGATTTGTCTTGGCTACTGGAGCAAGCACAGCGTATCCATCAGGTCCAGGGAGGTTATTCTCCCTTTGTACTCGGCACTGGTGAGACCACTCCTTGAATCCTGTGTTCAGTTCTGGGCCCCTCATCACAAGGATGTTGAGGCTCTGGAGTGAGTCCAGAGAAGAGCAACAAAGCTGGTGAAGGGGCTGGAGAACAAGTCTTATGAGGAATGGTTGAGAGAGCTGGGGTTGTTTATCCTGGAGAAGAGGAGGCTGAGAGGAGACCTCATTGCTCTCTGTAACTACCTGAAAGGAGGTTGTAGAGAGGAGGGAGCTGGCCTCTTCTCCCAGGTGAGAGGGGACAGGACAAGAGGGAATGGCCTCAAGCTCTGCAAGAGGAGGTACAGGTTTGACATCAGGAAAAAAATTTCACGGAAATGGTCATTGGGTGCTGGAACAGGCTGCCCAGGGAGGTGGTTGATTCACCTTTCCTGGAGGTGTTTCAGGCACAGGTGGATGAGGTGCTCAGGGACATGGTTTAGTGTTTGATAAGAATGATTGGACTCAATGATCCAGTGGGTCATCAACCTTGTGATTCTGTGATCATCTAGGCTCAGCTGGACCTTAACTGGCATATGGGTGTACCAATCTTGGGGAGAAGCAGAGCACCAGCTGGCCCTTCTCCAGCTGATAACAGAAATACCCAGTAGTTGCAAGAACAATTATCTGCATAGCAATGGACTCTACATATATTCCTGTAGAGAAAAAGTTTGTTTGGGCACAAATAAGTCATTAGGCATGTATTCATGTGTATCTCCATATGGCATCAATTTCTCTCTCTATGAATCTGATGAGAGAGCTGTTGAAAATATTTGTATTTACCGGCATCAAAGGCTGCCCCCCACAAGACTGTTTCCTGTCTATCCAAAGGGTCTTGAGACAGTTGTCACAGAGCAGAGAATGTATATAACTACCTCTTATTGATCACAAGAAACACAGCATTGGTGACTATCCTGTTTTAGTAGATTTTTCTTTCCCGGGCTTCCTTGTTGGTTGGTTTTGCTCTCCAGTACCTCAGCTTCTAATGGTGTGGTACTTATGGCTCTTTTGATTTGTTGTGACTCTCATTCCTCTGGCCTAAACTCAGGCTAATTTCCTGGCTTAGTGTTTCTGATTGATTTGAGGAAGCTTAGAGCTAGCTAACAAGAAACATCAGACACTGACAGTTAAGTGCAGTTTAAGTCATATAAATGAGCCTGGGCATTACATGTATTTGTTTTCTAAAATAGTTTTCTTATTTTGCATTTTTTACATAGAACGTTGTTCCTGTATCCCTCCTTTCCTCTGTGCTTTTCTTTTCATACCTCCTGCACATGGTTGCTGTAGAAGGAAATGTCAAGAAACAAGCTCACAGAGACAGGAGGCTGGAATTTGAGCAATGGCCAGCCTTCTTCCAGTCCTCAGGTGTGGCCCCACTCTGCCTGCTCAGTCACAGAAGCTCACGTAGTGTGCTCCATCATTACATCCCTGGCTTAGATCTCTGTAGGCTCTTGCCCCAAGTGAATTTGTCCCATCTGTTCCCTAGGTTGCAATATGCTATTAGGACAGAAGACGTGAAAAGAGGGAAAAATTATGTTGACCCAGTCATTACAGGACTGCTACATGAGCTGGAGGAAAATAAATGTTTTTTTATTTTTTTTTTCCATGAAGATGAAACTTGGAAAATCATTTAGAAGTAATTAGTCAATGAGACATCATGAAAATTCAGGTGATTTGCATTCCAGCTAGCTTAGGGTAGAGGGACATCTGTTACAGCTTCTTCATCAACATATGCATTGGCATCTGCCTGTCCTCCCTGTGCAAAGATACCTTAATCATTTTATTCTACTGGTGCATTTCAGCCACACGGAGAGAATAATGAGTGGGAACAAAGAGATTTTCATTTACATCCTGCAGCAGTCAAGTGTACTGAGCCCCACTACAAGAGTTATTGCAAGCAAGCCTAATAAAACAGTCGGCATTTAAAATCCTGCTAAGAAGACATTAGATTCACGCATGTTATTTCAAGCGCTCTTGAATAAGATGCATGCTATTTGGTAACATCCTCCTATTAGCTTGCTTAGTCATATGTTAAAGAATTGCTTGTCATCCTAAATTACCAGTTGAGTCAGAACTGCATGAGCCACAATATTTTTCTTTGGTACAAAGGGTTACAACATTTTGTAGAAAACATGGGTTGTAATTACTCTTATGCAGCAGTGAAGAGGATGGGGGGAAGAAGAAAGAAGACTCATCATTTTATTTTACATAAAATACCAAATTCATTTGATTTCAGACTCAATTCTTTTTCCTGCCTACAAGTTTCCATACACATTAAATAGGACTGAGTAGAAAAGTTTTGCCAGCCCTCAACCTCTTGGCTGGAGGCTAGGAAGAGTGAAGGTGTTTAGGAAAGATTTCCCAGCCTTTGCAGGGAAAGGGTGTTTTTCCCTTGCTCTCTGGGAGATGTAGCACCAAACACTTCCTCTTTCCTCATGCTTGTTTCCATGAAACCCTTCATGGAGGTTTCACTCTCATTTTACAAAAGAATGTAAATCAGGAAAGACTGATAAATTCCTGTTGCCCCAAATTACTTCCTCTTGATACTTCCTCATTGCTAAAATGTATAGAAAGCAAGTGATTCTCTACTGGATCCCATGGACTCCACTGTGAACTAGGGTTGGCAGAAGACACACCCTATCAATGCAGAAATGTTGTAGTGTGCCCTAAGCTGTATAAGCTGTGGCACAGAGGCTGGTAAGGCTGAGCTCTGGTAAGACAGCAGTCTAGGACTCTGTGACATTCAGGCTTGGTCTCATTCTTCTCCATATGAAACTAGAATGCAGCAATGAAGTCATTTGGTTTGTGCTGATTTGACTATAGTGTACTGTTATTTCTACCCAGTAGTAAAGTGCAGTGTCATCAGGTGAAGGTAAAGAGTCATTGGGAAAATGGTGTGTGCATCATTTGTTTCTTAAGAAAACCAAGCTACTGCGCAATTACTGCCTATCCTTGTGGTAAAGAGGCACCAGCCCTATTTATTTCCTCATGCTGATTTCATACAACTTCATATCCATCGTAATTTAGTGGAGCAATTGAAGCCAATGTGAAATTATGCTCAAGGTCATGATTCGAGGACAACAAAAACATTTCTGTCCCTTTCCAGGCTCTCCCCTTTCCCCACTAACTCTTCCCTCCTTGCATTTGAACCACCCAGTTTTCTGATAGGAATGGTTGGACTCGATGATCCAGTGGGTCTCTTCCAACCTGGTTGTTCTATGATTCTATGATCCATATTTATAAAAAGTGAGCAGATGTTTTGCTTATTAATATGAAGCTTAGAAAAGATGGTTATTTTTCTCTGTATATTCACATCTCATCTCTAGAGAATTATATGTGTAGATTCTTCTGAAGGTTGATGAGACTCCCTTTTTTAGGTATCTCTTTGCCACACCAAATTACAATGCTCATATAGATGGTTTCCACACACAGAGGAAAAACTGCAGAGTTTCTTCAGTGTATCAAAATGTTCTAGTGAACCTGTGAATCATCTGACAACTTATTTCTTCTCTGTTTTCGTGGTATTTGTTCTCTTAGAAGTACGTGATAAACATATAGCCAGTAATGAGCAATACAGAGAATGTAAATTGGGAGCCCCTTTCTAAAAAAACTAAGAAAGCGTTCCATGAACTTGAAAAAAATTGCTGCTAAGAAATACTACTTTGCATCACTCATAAATAATCTTTTGAACTAAATTCAATAAGAAATCATTACATCTCAGTAATTAATGCCATGGATAAAGAAAATTATCAATGATGAGTGCCATATTTTATCTGGAGAGACTGAACCATACTTTCAAGCCTGAAACAACAACTAATTGTCAGGCTTCAGAAAGAATCTTCCTTTTTAGGAAGATTTCTCTTACCTGTCACTGAAATGTTTATTGCAGACTACTTTTGGGAAATTCACATTAAATTCTTCAGATTTCTTGAACCTGTAGACTGGTGCCAGTCATGGTCTACCATATTCCCTGCTCAGGACCAGAAGTCCCACTAATGTTCAAGACAAGCTCGACCTACAGAATTCATTTTGCAGCCCAGTCTTTCTTGAATTGAGGTCATTTACATCTGAGGCCCATAACAGAGGAATTTGCACAGAAGACCAGCTAAACTGGATCTTAGGCATGTTTTGGCCCATTTCCATAGAATCTTGGAATCATCAAGGTTGGAAAAGACCTCCAAGATCAGCCCAACACCACCATGCCCACTAAACCATGTCCCAAAGTACGACATCTACAACTTTGTGATAAGGCAAATTAACTGTCATTTTCTGGTGCAAGTGTAGCACATATCAGCCTAGTCATGGAATACACCTAAAATGAAAAAATTGGATTTAAAGTTACCTCTTTCATTAGTGCCAATTCGCATGCTTTTTAAGTTTACGCCCTAGGGAAAGGACTCAACAGGGCTGAAGTGGGTAAACTCATTCAACATCAATCAAAACACACTCAAAGCCTGACTACAGGGAAAACTGTTTAAGAGTGTGTGTCAAGGTAGTAGTCCTCCCATCTCTTCACTCTACCAATTGCTACTTTGCATTTGTTTGGGGTAATCTTCTCTATTCCTTTAACAATCAAGTCACTGAGAAGAATACGCTTGTAGGAGTGGGTCTTCTCAACAGACATCAGGGCAAAGTCCTTCTTATTGTTTATATTCATAGAATCATAGAATCACCAGGTTGGAAAAGACCCATTGGATCATCAAGTCTATCCATTCCCATCAAACACTAAACCACACCTCACAGTGCCTCGTCCACCCGTCTCTTAAACACCTCCAGGGAAGGTGAATCAACCACCTCCCTGGGCAGCCTCTGCTAGTGCCCAATGACCCTTTCCATGAAAAAGTTTTTCCTAATGTTCAGACTAAACCTCCCCTTGCCGGAGCTTGAGGCCATTCCCTCTTGTCCTGTCCCCTGTCACTTGGGAGAAGAGGCCAGCTCCCTCCTCTCTACAACCTCCTTTTAGGTAGTTGTAGAGAGCAATGAGGTCTCCCCTCAGCCTTCTCTTCTCCAGGCTATTTGAAGCATTTCAAAGACGACCAGGAGATGTACATAGGATAGAGATAGTTGTAAGATGAAGGCACAGGAAACTCATGGCTATTGGATCTAGCAACTTCAGAGCAACACTCAGTGCTCAAAATGTAGATTGCTGGTGGGACTGCCAACAGAGTTCCCACCTCCTGTGCCTTGTGATCTTTTGCCCCCACACACTGTGGTTTATCCCTTGACACAATTACACACTTTCCACTGGATATAGTCAGAGAGTCACACAACTCCTGAATGATACTATTCTACTGATGGGTGGGCAGATCACCTTTAACAGCAGTTTGTATGTCCAGGGCACTAACACTTGACAGCTGGCCTCCTCAGATATTTTTTTCTCTTGTTATAACACTTTCTGGAATATTTGTTTCCCCTAAAAAAAAAACAGTGTTGAAACTGTTAAGTTGCAGTGTCTTCAAAGCTCTAATATACTGCAGGCACTGCCTGTTTGAGGCAGCATCAAAGCAGCCCCTGCAAATTACATGCTTTAAGAACAGATTTGTGAAGTGATGTGTGTTGGTGTCTCAAGGCCCATGAAGGCTGACAAAGCTCACAGTGCACCCATTGGTTTTTTCTCTCACAGCACTAAGTGGGTGCTTGGGTACCATGTACGTGTGAGGGCCAACCAGGCACTTCTGAAAGGGGCCCAGAAAGATGGAGATGTGGAGGAAGGAACTGCCCAGGGTCAGCATGGAGAGTGATCCAGTATCTGATCTTTGAGACTAGTGGTAGAAACCATTCCCACCCTTCCTGGCCAGTGTGTGGCCTCATGGAAGATGTGGCCTTGAAATCCCCCTGGCTGGAGGAGGGGGCTGAACACCAGGTGTCTTGTTATGAGGGTAAAGAGGACTTCTCGACAAGCAGACCCAACCCCGGCAGCATTGCAAGGTGGTGTTATGTGAACACAGGCTGAAATGAAGGTCAGAGTCAGACAGCTGGACAGGTACCATCCTGCTGCCATGGTGAGTCAAATGGGGCTGTGGGAGCACGTGGCAAAGTGAAGGTCTACAGCCAACCTAGGAAGATGGGAACAGTCAGGGGAAGATGTGTCTGCATGTGTGTGTGCATGTGTGCAAGTGTACGCATGTGTGCAGGTGCATTGAGGGCAGCAAATGTTTGGATGGGAAGATTGTGGAAGAGCAGAAAGTGAAGACTATTTTGAACTCTCTGATTTCTCACCTGTCCGTCATCCTTCCTGCAGGTGCACACACACAACATTACTGTGATGCTTTTAGCTCTCAGGTGGCATCACTATGCTGGAGTCTCTAGCTGGCCCTGGCTCCTTTGGCACCCATTAACGGGTCTGAGACTAACTGCTTATGAAAATGCCAATGATAATGCAGTTGTTATGTAGTGAAATGGGACTGCTTTCATGTCCTTTTCACAGTAACAAGTTGAGAAGTAGATTCTGCTCTGTCTCATTCATATCTATCTATCCATCCATCCATCCATCCATTTGCCCATCTGTCTGTCTGACATAAACCCACCTGTTAACCTGTCTGAAAAACAATTTTTCATGGTTCTAACATCTCAATATCATTTATCATTGAGCAGCAGACATAAAGCACTATGCTGAGACACAAAAATATATGTTCTATTTCCTGTGCTACCTTTAGTCTGCTGTGTTACTTTTTGCTTCTTTTTAATTCCTACTCCATGTTTGTATAGCCAGAAAACACTCTGTGGCAGGGATCTTTCCTCCTTTTGTAATTTTAGACTTCTGACATTCCCTAGCAAGGACACACAGTGCAAAAGCTGTAGGCATAGCCCCTGCCTCACAAGTGCATTTGGGAGAAGACACTTCTTATCACTCTCTTACCTTTCAGCTAGGACACTGCAGTCTCCTGCTCTTGCCCTGCAGGCCTACTACTAACATCTGCCTCTGGCAGCAAGACAGTGCCTTGTAGGTTGAGATCTGGGCCCCAGCTTCTCCATTACTACCTGGGTATACAAATGAGGGGTAAGCAGTAACACCCTCCCCCCCCAACACACACCTCCAGTGCACTTTTTTGGTGCTTCACCAAATTCCCATGTACCACTTAGCTGAATAACAAATTTACCAATTAACCCTGAACAAAGTCCCTGTTATTGAAGCAATTAGGATACAATTATCAATTACATACCAATTATTCATTTCAGTAGTAATTATGTTATTAGGTTACCAGTCACCACATTCTATATGCAAGCTAAAAATCATCACAAACCCTTTATTTTCAAATGACAAATAAAAATGTAATGAAATACAGAACGTAATGGAATACACATAAACAGTAGGCAGGATGTTAGGCAAACGGTGACTGTTTTTACTGTCGTATTATATTACATGTAGCAGCTAAAATTAAGTTGCTAGTGTTGAAATTTAACATTTTATTTTTTAGCGCAATAAAATGTTTCATAGGTTTGAAATTCTTTTTTCCAAAACCAACACTTGAGAACATTATTCTACTGGCAGTTTGGTTCTCTTCCAGTCTTACTTGGGGTGAGAAAAATTAGTATTCTCTTTCTAACAAATACTATGAGCAATTAAAAAAAAATCTATTTTCCCCCGCAACTGTCTGATGAAGTCCTGAACACTGGCTAAAGTCCCATGTAAAAGTAACATTCCTGGTGCCAAAAGAGACTTGCCAAAAGTGTGTAATTTTAGCTCTTGATCCATGATGGAACCAATAAGAGAAGCACTTGCCAAAATCAAAGACAGGGTTGAAACAGAAAAAGATGGAAACCTCAGAAGAAAAAAATAAACCCCTGTCTAAAGTAGAGTCCTAAACCTCTCAGAACAGAGCTAGTACAACTGATGGCAGTTTCCTGCAAAGACCAGTGAGACAGCTTGTGAAAACTGATGAAAACTGGTTTCCAGCATTAGAGAATCTGCCAAAGTAGAGCTTAATCAGCCTTCCCCTTGGTGGTATCACAGTCATGGCTTCTGCCTAAGCATGGCCACTGTTCCAGGTAGAAATACTTTGCTACCTATTGCCTAGACTCTGTACAACAGGGGATCTTCAGGAGCTGAAGCTTTTTATCAGATGTGATTGGAACTGTATGTACACACATACATGCCTCTGAGATGGGTATTGAAAAAAGAAAGGAAAAGCTTCAAGGCCAGGGTGTGGCATGGAGCTGATGAGTGTGCCTGCACCTGAGAGGGGGACAGAGCCATTAGGATCGTTACCTGAGTGCTCCAGGTCTGATTTTGGCTCTCAGTAGAGCTCCTTGCTGCACAGTGAGCACAGGGAGAAGATCTCTCCTCACCATCCCTACCACAGACTGCATGCAAGAGTTGGTTACCTGTAAAGGTGTGAGCAGGAATGGGCTTGCCCCCCAAAGACATCAAAGGAGATATCAGTAGATTTCTATCATACATAAGCAGTGAAATAGTTTTCAAGAGCTCAGTTTTCAGAGAGTCAAAGACCACTTCCCATGGTTATGGAGTTCATCCTCCATCCTGCTGCTTCTCTTGCATCAGCCTGTCCAGAAAAGCAGCAGCTTTTGCTGTAGGAGGTGAACCTGGCACAAAACTTGCACAGAACCTGGCAGTGATGAATGGGTGGATGGGTGATGGAAGTCTGAATCCTGTATCTAACACTCATGATGGAGAGATTTGGCTCTGCTTCCTGAGACTGTTGCATGACTTGAAAAAATTGATAAACTGGGTCTGCAAAGCAGGAGGGATAGTTTTCAACTGCTAGAAGCTAGGCTGAAGTCTTGTCTCAATGCTGGCACGGGGCAGAAATTAATCCTTCTTCAAAATGGATGGTGGTACCACCTTCTGGAAAACACACACACTGGGTATATGGAACAAATCATGGAACTGCAAATGTTTTTTCTACCTTCAAAAAACCTCTCATTTTCTCAAAACTGAACAACTGAACTGCAGCAATGGGAACACGGCTAGTGAATGCAGTCAGGAGCAGAGAGCATAAATAGTAGATCCTGGCTCAAACGGAGCAGTTATTAAACCAGACACGGTAATGAGGCCAAAGGCAATGAGATCCAAAACTAACTCAACTGCCTAATTGGCCTCTGCTGGAGACAGTGTCTGGGGAATAAGCACCTGTCCAAAAAAGGAGATGTCTGTGTTGGAAAGCTGAATCTCTGGAATTCAAAGAAGTGTGGAAAGCCAAGCCAGTGGTGTGGATTTCATCTTGGCTATCAGCTCAAAGTTGATATTTGGAACGTGTCTTGCAAGATCAGTCTCTGGAAACTCCCTTTAAGGATATGGCCAACATGAAGTAAATAATTTCCAGGCAGTTAACTTGGACTAAACAGTGGCAAAATCCCATAATAGTAGCACTATACCATGGCAGAAAAGGATACATAGGAAAAAGAAAAAAGAAAAAGAAAGAAATTGCAGTAGCAAAATATGAAGCTACATATAGAATAAAATCTTAAGAAGAGTTATGAAGTAATGTTTCCTATGGTACAAAATTGCTGAGAACTTTTTTTCCTATTGGTAACAAAAAGCAAACACACAAAGCAACATAGAGGAGACTGAGTGGAACCAGTAACACCCACTCCACAGCCATATAATTCTATAGGGCCTCATAAAATTTTTGCTTCTACAAAAAAATGCCTTTAAAGTTCTTGGAGTATCTGCACCACCAGTTCCCAATCATTTTGATCTGCAGACTCCAGAACTTTTTCCAATGAACATGTGGACCAAATACAAGCAAGCTGAAGCCCACTACCGATGTTTGCCTCTCCACAGCTGCACATCCTAGGCCCCTGTATGCCAGGTCTCTACAGGACATGGATCAAAGACCCCTGAGCAGCGTGGTGGGAAAACCTCTCCTGCTTGTGTCTGCTGAGACTTGGTGGCCTGCAGAAGACACCCTAAAATTACCACAGCACCCCTCTGCTTACCATCTAACATGCAAGAAAGCTGCAGAGGATGAAGGCTTGATGGGCTTTATTGGCAAGGGGGTTAGCACTGAATACTGAAGGATTTTGTTGGGGATTATTGACACAATGGTGGCAAAACCCTGAGGACTACTGCTGTGGCTTGGCAACCTTGTCCTGTCCAGGTAAGCTCTGGGAGGGGCCCTGGAAAAATGTCAGAATGCCTTGACCTTCCTCATTGTCCTGAGCTTCAGTAAAGGACTGACATGGAGAAAGAGAGCTGCTGAGAAATGCATGACCACTGTCAAAAACCTGCTGCAGACCAAACCCGCTAACTGAGCAAACAACTTCAAGTCTGACATGTGCCTCCAGATCCTTGAAATAGTCTTCTTTCCAGAAGGGCCTGACATGGGTCAGCTTTCCTGTACCTCCAGATGCCTGGCATGGCAGTGAGAGTGGATGGAAAGGCTGCAGTGTCTGTTTCTCCTTGCAGAGCATGCACCTAACCAGCTCACTGCCAGCTCTGACCAGCTCACTGACAGCTCTACCAAATAAATAAACGAATGATAATAACCAGTACACCAACAGTGCCCCTGCTGGAAACACATTGGCCCTGCTTGAAGCAACAGCTCGCAAAGGAAGGCCTTCCATTCTCCCAAGAGGCAAGCTATGATAGAAACATGATAGAAACAACCATAAAAGAACTATTCCATCAAGGACTTGATTTCCAACCTCTTCTCCAAAGGCCTGAGGCTGAAATAAGGCAGGCTGCACTTGAGTACCTTCACAGCTGCAAGTGGGGAGCTTGCACAAGACTGGTCTGCATCTGTCCTGGAATAGCTCCTCTTTTCTTGCTATCATGAATGAAAAATATCCCTTTTTACACTTCTGATGCACAACAGAATGTTGATAAAAAGAAACCATTTTCATACATTCCTCAGAGCCGTGTCTGTGCCCAGCATCTCTGATCCAGGGTTGTTTTTGACATCTTGCCTTTGCAGCTCTAGCAAGGCAGTGCCGTTGATAATGATGAAAGTGTCTTTGCTCTCCTTTCCTGGAAGCTCCACCTTACTTCTCTGAGTATTAAGTTTCCCAGAATAGAGATAGTCGATGTAGTTTTCAGGCTTGCTGGAAACAATATTGCTGAGCATCATGACAAAGAGAAGAAATCCAAAAAACCCAACAATGATAAGGATGTAAAATGAGGCCATTATCTCCTCTTGCAGCTCCAAGGCAGGGTTGCTGAAATTATTGAACCGACGGGTCTTCTTTTGTTCCACCAACATTTGCATTAAATTTGGCACGATCGAACTACTGTTTGTGTGGTTGCTGAAAGCCATCTTATGCTTCCACTGTGGCTGCAAAAGCTAAGCAAAACAAAGGAAAACAAAAGAATCAGCCAGTTAATATACATCTGCCTTTTTGTGCCTTCTTGCTCAGGTCCTTTCCACTCTTTCCTCTCCTCTGCTGTATAGCTAATTGCCCTGGGCTATCCTCTAGCTGCAGGTCTTGTATGCAGACAACCATAGTGAAAGCCAGTGGCAACTTAGAGCTACAATTCAGAGAATCAAAAGCTGTTGCTCTCTGCATGCAAGACATGCACGTACATGCACAGGCACATACTACTCCCTTAGGATGACTTTGTTTTGCAAGTGGTGTCCTGTCAAAATCAGGTCACAGAAACAATGCTGCCAATTCCAGTGACTATATTAAATGGAAACAGGGTGATTTGTTGATAGGTACCAAACAATATTCAAAAAATAACCCCTCTAAAGGAAGAGGAGAATAATACTGGTATTATAACCCTGGCTCCAGAGTTGAAGGACCGCTCATGCTAAATCATCCACAGCAAAACCTGCTGAATTGAAAAAGAGCTATGGGAAGGAACTAAATGAATCCATACTGATGTAAGTTTGTTATCTTGCTGAGAAGGAAGCTTGAGAGGGAAATTATTTACTGCCAAATAATGGGTTTTGATGTTGTCTTCTTTTTCTTTATGAGGTTTTTTCAAAGTATTTTTTTAGCACAAGAGAGACTTAGATCATTGCCTCTAAGCAAACCATTAAATCCTTTCATTCTGAAAAATCTCAAAAAGTTATGACTCCATCTCTCAATCCAACATCCAAAAATAAGCTTTTTCTTTTGGCAGAAACAATTTTCCGATTTTGATATAAATCTATGTGCAATTTTTGGTTCTATAAAATCCCCTTCTTTGGGAAGTATGTGATAAGCTTAGAAAAGTTTTGTGCCAATCTGCCCATGAAGTCTTGCCCAACTGTCTGTAGAAGCCAAGAATTTAATCCCAAATATGCAATTTAAATTCATTCACATTCCCTGTTGTGTTTTTCAGCCAGTGCTGAGTAACCTGTGTAGTTTTTCTGTTGCAAAGATCTGTACAAACTGAGACTGCAACCCATCATATTACAGCAAGAGCTCTGGTGATTTACAGTACCTGAGGATTTGACCACTCCCTTAAATCTCATAGAAGAAACTTTTTTAAAGAGATAGATACGAATAAAAAAGCTCTGAAAAATTTCTGATGAAGACTAGAGAAAGCTCCCTCAGAGCAACCCTGCCTGCCAGTCAGCCTGGAGACATCTGACAGTACTAAAATAAGGTTTTCCCTTGGAAAAGATACTGGCCTGAACCCCAGGTCAGGGCACCCAGCATCCCCAGGTGGCAGCCTCCTTCCCTTTCTCATCCTGCTTGCAGGTGCTGGTGGCAGGAGATATTTTACCTTCCCTCCTAGTGTTGCACATTAGGATGCTCACTACTCCTGACTCAGGGAAGTCAGGCATTTCCTCTCTGGTCCAGCTAGGATGAGCCCATCACCGGACCACTGAATGCCGATTTAGTATCTGAAATTGCCTGAACATCCTGGATGATTAAGGTTAGCTATTCCTCGTTAGGTTTCCTCCTTCTTGCAACTATTACCTTTTAATGAATGTGTTTACCATACTGGCAGGGTTGTGACTGGTCTGCCTGGAATCTATTAATAGCTAAGTAACCACAACTGGTGTCTGTGTGAGTTGAGTGCTGAGCTTCTGTGGGACCCATTTGCAGAGGAATACAGAAATTTACAGGTGCAGCATGGGAACTGGAGATGTACCATGGGAATATAGTGGAGTGCAGCAATAGCGGGTGTATAGAACCACAGGTTTTAGGTAGAATATAGCTTTACTAACCAGAATTTTTTGGTCTATACAGAAAAACAGGCAAGATTCCTTCCGGATTCCAAACCCGATACAAGTAAACTGCCTCTAGAATACAAAACTCCTCTAATCCCCAGCCCAATCTAGTGACGTCTACTTGGCTGCAGTAGAAATCAGTGATCACAAAACTCCACAGAAGTGAAATCTGTCTTGGTGTTCCCTTTTTAGGGGACATAATGTGAAAAATGTGATGTATACCTTGGCTGAACACTAGGTAAAAGTTTTATTCTGAAAAATATTTACTGAAAGTAAATTGACTCTCTGATAGAGAGATTTTCTCTGTTGCTCCCCAAACCCACTTTTCCCTTCTCTGCCTCGCTAGCCTGTTCCACTGTACTGGCTGCCCCAGGTTTTGTGGCTAATGCCACAATGAGCTACAACACATTGCAGAGGACCAGAGTTCAGAGATACACCAATGGTCCTTACTGTTCTTGATAGACGGACTTCCTAACCTCCTGCAATCCCACTGCAAAACCCCTCCAGACATCCCACCCTCTGCCCACCCCAGACTATCCTGTACCCAGTTGCTACAACTATGCTCATTTGCTAGCATATAAAAATGAGGCCAAGCTTTGAATGCTCTTATCCATGTTTATTACATCCCATGCCTACTGCTGCCTGCATGTTGTTGAGGGACTACTTCTGCACTCATTGTGTTGCTTTATGGGTCACCTCAAGCTCTTCTCCAGATCCCTGGAAAAGGGACAGTGCCTAGATGGACAGTCCTTCTCATGCTTGGGAAGATGATCTCCGGCTGGGAACCATCCTGCCCTTTCAAGACCCCTGTCACCAGTGGATGGGGGCTGGTCCTTTAGCCATAGATACAAATTCCGCATTTCTTAAAAGTCAATACAAAAGCTCAGTGTTTTGACACATGGTTCCTAAGACACTTCTTCCTAAGGAATGCAGTATTTTCTACTCTAGAACAGTGAAACCAGTTGCACATTAGACTGACACTTAAAAGAGCTGCATGTGTGGGTGTGGGGCAGGGGAGAAGAGTGGAATATACATTTATACTTTTCTGACAGTTTTCACTCCCATAGAAAATACAACAAGAAAACCACAGGACAGGTACCAATCTCCAGAAAAAAAACCAATAAAAGGCTTGAGGCAAATGACATAACAAGCTAAAAGGGCAGAGCATTGCCCATTAACTCTAATGGCTGCTTAATTCTCCTTAGGCCAGGCTCAGCCAGCACGCTGGGGATTTTTTAACCTGGAGGCTGTGGGTGCCAAGCACAAGTGCAATGCCACCAAAAGGCAGAACCTGAGTCTTCACCCCAAAATGAGAAAGAAATCTAGGGTAAGATCTGCCTTTAGTGGCAACTAGGGTGAGGATTAGTGGTTGCTGTTGTGCCACACCAGCCCTCTGGGAGAGGGAAAACAAGATTCAGGTGGCTTTGTACAAATAAGGCTGTGTGTCATTTGTCTGGATATACATGCACGCACACCCCCACGCACACCCACAACCACAGACGGTGCTGGAATAGATACTGGGACACCGCATCAGCACTCCCCCGGGCTTCAAAATCTGTATTACTACTTTTTCCCCACCATCATATTAGATTCACAGGTTAGAAATCAGCCTTTTTACCTCCATAGTAGGACTCACCCCCTTTCTACCAACACCGCTCTCCACTGTTTTTCCATAACCTAAGGACTAGTTTTCCATTTTGACCATTTTCTGTGTGTGCGCAAAGATGTGTCCCACACACATCAACTAGAGATAAACATCACTGTTATTTGTCTCATAAATAGGCATAAATCCATGTACAAAGATTTGTGTGCATAAACATCCTTCCCTATAGACAGAAACACAAGCTAAAATCCAAAAATACCCACAGAGCTAGATGAATAATGCCATAGATTTTTTTTAAAAAAATGACTACTGACTGGAGTGTTAAAGAGAGGTGATTCACAGAGAGCAGTACTTGAGGAAAAAAAAAGATCCAGTAAATGTATCCAAAACAATGGAAAAATTGAAACTGAAAAATTGAACCAGTGCTTCCTTATCGTTATATAGAGGAAGTTTCAGACATTCAGGTTCCACAGCAACAGCCATGAAATTTCGTACCTATTAAACAACTTACTTACATGCAGACTTGGCTCTGTCCTGGGAGCAGCACCTCTTCCAGCTGTCAGGCTTGCTCCCAACTGACCAATGCTTTTAACTATTTAAGGAGCATAGGAAAGGAGTGGCCTCAGCTTCTCGCCTCTAGCAAGTAATCACCGGCACATTATGCATGAGGGAGTGTCAGCAAAGTGATGTAGTAACAGGATACTACAGGCCTGTGAGGCTCCTGCTACATGGGGGCTCCAGGCAAGTGGCCATATATGTTCCCTTATTGAGCAAGGGATGAGAATAACGTGGATGAGAACTCAGTTACCTCTATACTTGGCACAATAAACCATAAAAAGTGCTCTGGGAGGGTGGTGCTGGACAGAGCCCGTGTAAGAGTAGACTGTGAGCCTGAGGTGATCTTTGGTTATTCTAGACATAAGGAGGATTTTCTTCACCATGGGAGCAGTGAGGCACTGGCACAGGTTGCCCAGGGAAGCTGTGGCTTCCCCATCCCTGGAGGTGTTCAAGACCAGGTTGGATGGGGCCTTGGGCAGCCTGGTCTAGTGGGAGGTGTCCCTGCCCATGGCAGGGGGGCTGGAATTGGATGATCTTTAAGGTCCCTTCCAACCCAAACCATTCTATGATTCTATGATCATAGATCTGACACTTTTAAAGTCATTGACTCTCAGAAGTGGGAATGCAAACAGCAGTTTCCTAGTGCCCCCAGATGTGTTTACTGATGCCACCTTGTCATGCTGGAGGAAATAGGCTGTGCAGTTGTGCCTCCTTGTTCAGTGCACACCTACATCCCCACTCATCTTGCTGTACCATCTAGAGAAAGGATGGGGAAAGAAAGTAGCCAGGAATAAGAAAGAGGATACTGGATGAAGCAACCTGGCTATCTTTCATCTCCCATCCTCCTGCCCCAATCTCTTATATCCTGTTCTGCCAGCTGGGCATGGGTGTTCTATTCCATTCATACACCCTCTCCATGGCAAAACCAGCATGTGTTACACCCCTTCACAACCAAGTCCCCTTTCAAGGTCAACACATAATGCCAGCTGCAGCTTGCAACATCTCTAGTTTAACTCAGACTTTACCATGGGAACCACAGACAACTACTGGCACGGGGTTGCTTTGTGCAACAAGGACAACTGAAAGCAGCGGAGGGAGGAGGAGGCCTCATGCTAAAGCCAGCTGTTTTCCTTCTGTGGAAAGCAGAAAGGAGGACTGTTAAAGACAAGGGTAAGCAAGAGCACACAAGAGCATACCCACAAGAGCAGGGTATGTCTGGCTTTGGGAAGTGGCAGTAGCCATTGCTATTAAGTTGCAATCAGATTGGTAAATCTTACTGTGAGACTCAGTTCAAGCTGCTAATTTTTTCATGTGTCTAATATTTGATGTATACAGTGCTTCAAAAGTATCAGCAGCTCTTTGACAAGCTGCAGCTTTGACTAACAAATGCAGAAATGGGAAGAAAATCAGAAGCAGGTAGCTACTGGTTGGAGAAAAGGAGACCTAAGGAAAGAGAGGTTTGGTAGACTCCCTCATGTACCTTCTCCCAGTTATGTATAAACCCCACTGATGCCAGACTGCTAGAGCTGTTTTACAGCTAACCCCTAGCTCTTGGAACAAAACATGGTGCTAAGAGTATTACTGGTTTAAAGCCAAAACCCACTGGAGTGCACCATGAAATGCCAGGAGGCCTGGTCTTGCAGAGCTGGAAACTTGGGGTGGCTGTAAATGAGCTGGCAGGACAGTGCAAAGCCTGGCAGAGATGCCATCGAGAGCCAGAGAGCAGCGTAGCTGGGTCAGCATGGCCCTACTGTTGGCCCTATTAGGCAGCTTTGCTGCAGGGCTCACTGTATTAGATTTAGCGCTATACTGAAGTTGCTGCCTTGCTTCCAGTTTTGGAGGAAGTGTGATCAGGGTTAGGGAAAGGAGACCCTCACACCTTGTCCTTTTTGCCCCATGAAGTTTAGCAGTTTTCTCCCTCTTGTCCCCACCCCTCTACCTAGCTTGAATGCAGAGGTGGAAAACCCACCTCTTTTTGTTCCTCTTCCTCAGATTTGGTGGTCTTTCTTCTTGGAAAAGGAAATCAAATGGAAATGTATAAGTACAAACACTGATAACAGACCCCTTGGTGATGATGTCCATCTGATCACCTACACAAGGTGGGACTATGAGTGACATAGGCTCAAGCTTACAGCAAAAGTGTGATTTGTTTCATTGCCTGGGAATAAATGGGGAGCTTCCCTACTCAATGGGGAGAGATGGGTAGCTGCGAAGGGTGATGAGTCCATCTCTCAGCACAACATGCCCTCAAGACGAGCTTGCTTTCTAATGACTGTGATTAGTGTCAGCCGCTAGCTTGACAATAGTAAGAGTGCTGTGAGATGGCCTCCCCTCTCAGTCATACCAAAGGCAAAAGATGTAGAATTTCCACTTGTCCTTTCCAAGAGAGGACAGCAAGGATCCCATGTCATGCAGAGGAAGCATCCAGATACAATTCTCAAAAGCAAGAACGAAGGAGCTGGAGTAGTGTAAGATGTCCAGGTGAGGGGGAAGGTGGAAATTATGGGACTTTGTGATAGGACTGGAACCCACTGCAGTGTGGATGGAAGGAAGCATTCAGCCACAAACATGTCCCTTGACTGGGAACAAGCAATCAGCACCTGCCTAATGGTGACGGCCTCCTTCCTCCACCCACAACCCTGGAAGTCTGTGCCAGTGCCAGGTGGCACCTTTCTTTTAGACAGGAATGAAGGATGAGAGGACACTGTTGGAGCATAAACACAACAGGGTGTCCATAAGAAGTAATTCTGATAGTCTTTCAGTGAGGTCATGTGACCCCAGAATAAGCTGGGAAGTTTCCATCAGCTTTATAGGAGATAGGCCAGGACACATCAGTTGAGGATCCAGTTCTCTTATTACTGAAATTTCATTTTCTAAAAATAAAACATAAGGAAACAATACACATCAGCAATGGTATTCCTGGCATATTTTTGCACAAATGATGGATTTTAGAGTGTTGTCAACCCTATAAGAGAATCACAGTCCTGGAGAGTGTTTAGGAGCTGGTGAAAATAGAACTAATCTCCCTGATTTGCCTTTTCCAGGAACAAGAGCCCCTGGAAAGCACTTGCAGGATATGATGAAGACAGGCAGACACATCTTCAAAATCCTGTGGGTTAGAATAAGCCAAGAACAGAAGATTCATTGTGTTATTGAAGTGCCTGGACAAGCCCAGATGAGCAGCATTGTAACTTGAAGCATTTCCCATGTACACTTTCCTCTGCAGGTTGCTAGCTTGTTTTGCATGCTCTAACCCCATGGGATATAAGGTGGATCATATCTCTAAGCGATATTTCCTGTTGAGCCAGGGCAACCTGCCTGCCTCGGAGGAAGTGGGATGAAGGAATGTCTGGATCTAAGATGAGTGATAGAACATTCCTTACATGGCCAAGACCTGTAAACAGACCACACTGGTCACTGGGGACAGTGGGGTACTGGGGACCTCAGCCTCATGTGGTTCCTTGCATGCTAGTCTGGTGACTTCCTCAATACAAGTCTAGGTCAAGCCCTGACAAGCATTTACTCCAAGAATGAACCGTCTCCAAGACTGGGATGCTGAGGGTTGCCCCTTCCTCAGTGATCTTCCTGGGCCCCAAGGTATCTCAGAGGCGGGCCTGGCTTGCCTATGAGGCAGGGGCTGCTGCTGCAGCACTGACAAGAGACCTGCTCTGTGAGGAACTGAAGAAGCCAGCACCAGAGAAGGAATGTGTTGAATTTGTAGAGAGTTAGACAAGAGCTGGGGATGACCTGTTAGAGTACAGAAATACTTTGTACAGAAAATATCTTCCTAGGACTCTGGCTGCACTGAGCAATAATATGCCATGTCCTTCTCACAGCTTCCTCCTGGTGGTGGCTGAGTCACCTTGGCTTCCTAGAAGAGGTCGAGAAGAGACATTCACTTGTGGTGGCTAAGTGTGAGGTCTGCGGGTAATGGCCACAGCACAAGGCCGTGCACATTGCCTCTTGTGCGGGTCAGACTGTGTCCTGAATTGCATTGCTCAAGTTTCTGTGGCTGAGAATGAGCCAGAGCTTTCATTCTGCTATTGCATTGACGGGCCTTGGGCTAGTCCTGGTTCTCTGGTGACCTGTTTTTCTCTCTTTCCATGCTCAAGTGCAGCTGTGAGAAAAAACTCATCTGAATCCTTAAGTTATTTATGCCAAACACTGTTGCAGCCTTGGTTGTACACAGGGGCTAGGTGGAAACAGCATGGTGTTTTCACATCTGTTCAGAGATCTCTACTCTCTGCCCATGCTCTGCACTGTAGTCATGTGGCTTACTCATTCTCAACTGGTTTTTTCCCACAGGGCCTTTAGATATTCCCCATACTCCTCCTCAGTAATAGGGGTGAACCCTGGATAGCTACTTGCACATTAAATACATCAGATGAAAGAAAAGAGCCTTCTGTGAGATATGTGCCATGAGTCAGATGGCAAAAATGATGTTATTAGACTTGTATTATGAGTGATTCTGATGATAAAAGCCTCAGGCAGTAATGTTTAGGCTCTTTGTTTCTTTCTTCCTTTTTTCTATCCTTTCCAACATTTATTGGCTCCTTCTAAATGCATTTACCATTCTTAGTACTCTGTGTAACAGACCTCCACAGCTTTTGCTGCTCTCCCACCATTCTTGGATTCTCCCTTTGCCAGGAAATTTGGTTTTCTGCTGCTATCTGAGTGCTGCTGCATCCCCGACATCACCAGGAGGCAGCTGTGGCAGCCAGCGCCAGTGGGACCTGTCCTCTTGCAACAGAGTGTGTTTCAGACAAAGGCAGCACCGAGCACTGCAGACTCATCCATGCTTCATCACTTGATTCATATCACTTGCGGGCTCTGCACAGATGTAACCGCTTCAGGAGCAGATTGTCTCAGAGCTACACCTTGCTACTTGTGACTCACCTACTGACAGTAAAATTCTGGATATTGCCCTTTAATTGTACCCATGAAGCAAAAAAGATCTGGATTTATTATTGTCTGCTGTTCACGTTTTTGGCCACTGTTCAAACACATGGTAGTAACATGATTTGAGTAGTATCACCTTCAGGACAGCAATAAAAGCAATTGCCACTCCCATCCTGTGCTTCACATCCTGTTTCCACCACAGGCTACACATTAAGGAGCTCTGGTCATGGACAACATCACCCTTGGACAACCTGAGCCTGCCTGCGGCGACGGCTGCTGACTGGTGGTGATGCCAGAGGATGAGCGGTGCCCTCCTCGCAGGATGGGGTGAGCTGGAGCAGGGAAACCAAGTGTAGTGGGACACTGAAGACCATGTGTGATGAATGCTGAAAATGTCTGTGAAACTACATGAAGACCTTTTTTCTCTTGTGTTTTGCTCCTGATTGCAGTCAGCCATCAGAGTAGGCGGAAAAGGAGGGCACAGAGAGAGATAACAGCACTGGAAGAGAAGTTGTGTTTGCTGTTCTATGACTGCAGTCACTGGCAGAGATGCAGATGTGGCGGGGTGGTTACACAATGGCAGCAGGCCAGGTAGTTTGACAGTTTACTCGGCGTTGTCCCCACCACCGTAATTGCCTGTTTCCTCTTCCCCCCTCCCCTGAAGATTTCCAGATAAAATGTGTTAGCCTGAACCACCCGCACTGAGTTTTAATGTGTTTCCTCAGAGCAAGGCAGGAGTGTGCACCCATGCAGCTGGCCACCAACTGGTACACACTGGTCTGGTCCCTGCAGTAGGTGTGGCCTTGTCCTCCTTATTGAAAAGACACTGTAATGTAGAATAAAACCACGAACACATTTGATAAACACACCAGGCTACAACCTCCCTTTTGTCCTTATCTAAAATTTCACAGACTACTTAATTCTCTGCAAATCCCTAAAAGTACCAGTCACTCCTGTGGATAAATAAAGCGTAGAACCTGGATGCAGGGTAAGAGACCACCTCTGTTGTTTACCATTGAAGGAAGTTCAGGAGGGAAGAGGCAAGCTGCCCAGAGCTGGAGGAAAAGCTGGTGCCACTGGTGCAGCTGTGATGTCCCTGGGATCCCAGTTCTTGAGTGTCTTAGTAGAAGAGCTGGGCAGCAAGCCTGAAGTTTGGCATGTTTGCTGGTCCCTGTGAACAGCCTTTGGGTGGATTCATTGCCATTTAACTCGCCCAGCTATTGCCTCTGCTGTTGTTGCAGTCACATTGTGGCCTCCACACGCTGTGCCACACAATGTCAAACACACACCATGACTAGGTAGTTTTGTTTGGCTTTTTACACTACCAGAACCCAAGGTATCAGTTTATATCATATCTGACTATTCTTCAGACCAGACCAGATTGTTTCCCTCACAGGTCACACTCTGGGATGTGGTGATGCTCTGTCCTTTGACCCCGGTGACTCCAAATCAGGTTAAGACCCCATTCCACTGCTGTCAATGACAGCACTGCCGTCAGCAGAGGCATTATCATTCCCTCTGCTCCAGCCCAAGCCTAGCCAGAGGGGTCTCCAAGGAGAAGAGCTGCCCCACATAGCCAGGGTGGACATAGTCATGTTCCCCTGGAGGGACATGGGAAATGAGAAATAGGTCAGAAATCTGAGTTAGGACAGTCTGTCCTTGAGATACCTGGTGGTAGCTTCAAAGGACCTGACAATTTCTGCATTTAAGTGACTTCTGTGAACAGAAATAAGGAGTGAAATGCACATTAAAAAAGTCCAGAAGAGGCTATTTAATATGTAGATGTTGGATTAAACAATCTGCATTAAACAGAGAAGACCCTGTCTCTACTGCCTGCAGGGAGTTAGCCAGCATGCCTGGGAATTTGGATCAGCGTGAACCAGCATGTTTCTCATCTGCTTACTTCTGTCCAAATTGCATTTTATTCTGTTAAAACCACTTTCTCAAGGTCAATATTTGGATGGAAAGACCATTATACTGCTGCTGATAAAGAGAGAGCTGTCACTTTTTTGAGGTGGAGGGAGAAAATAAATTTAAGCCCTGCAGAGGGTTAATGCTAGATGTCAGTTCTGCTATGGGCTGCCTGAGGGTAAATTTCAGTGGCTCCTTGGATGGCAGAGGGTACCTAACCAATGAGTGTGCTGCACCATACCCCTTGCATATGAAGGTGTAAAATAAGAAATGGATAGAGAGAATTTGATGGTTTATTTCTCTGCTCTCCACATGTAGCTCAGGGTCAGATCTACCCCTCAGGCCCAGGGAACTGGACTGCTGGGGGTGAAGCTGCAGAGTCATCTACAGGGCAAGCTCTGCTCAAACAGCCGGGAGAAGAGATCTTGCCTGCAGGTGCAGAGGTGGTATGAGATTAGTTGGGAAGCTGATAATAAAGGCTTGAGAAATGATTGCCAGGGTAAAAAGTCCCATCAGATTGGCGGACCCTAAGACTGCTGTTGCCATGGGTCTGAATAAAAAACACAGGCTTAAGGCTTATGTGCACAACAGTGAACCAGAATAGCTGCTGAATCAACTGTTGTCCTGACAAATTACCCTGCTGCTTGAAGTTGGAGGTCACAAGGAAATAGGAAATTGGAGCTCAAACTTTGGAAACAATGGATTAGATCCTTTGCTGATATGGCCCCTTTCTGCTGGTGGCAGAGGGATTATGCTCCTTTCTGCCAAGTAAGGACCTATGGACCCATGGGGAGCCTGGGGAGGGACGTCTAAGGGTGTAAGGTTGTGGTTTGGAGGAAAATCTGGAAAAGGGTGAATATTACAGTGGGGGAGGCAGAAGAGATACTGTTGATGAGGATATGCCAAGGGAGCATAACCTCCCCACCCCGTAAACATGCTGTTTATTCCCTGAACCTTGGGATTAAATCAGAATGAATGCTCACAGCCGAACTAATGAACTATACTTCTCTGTATAAAATTATGAAACCTATGACGTCTAAAACCAAAATTAAAAGAATCATATACTGAGAATCTAATTGCTGGACATAGGTCAAAATCAAATATTGTATTTCTGTGAAGGTCATCTGTGTTTCGGGTTGTGGTATGCCTTTTGTAAAACTGCTACCACATTCAACAGACCAATACTGAATTAAACATTCTTTAGAGCAAAACTCTCACATTAGAATGTTATACTGTATTTTGCATGGCTCTTGGTCTTGAAAAGTCAGTTGCTGCTGGTCCAGTGTGTGGATTTTATGGACTGAACAGAGGAATTATCTTGGTGAGCCTGAGTATGCCTCTGAAAATAATGAAGATCTGGACCTGTCTGGAGAAAGTATCACATTAGAGTCTTAAGATTTCTTCTGCTAAATCAGATCAGATGGTCACAATATTCACTTTTGGGTCCTTAAATTTTCTATCAATATTCATGTACGTCTTCCCTTTTCTTTGATCTTGTGGATGTATTTTAAAGCTGGCTTTAGAAGCAGCTATTCTTGCAAGCTCTGCCCTAGAACTGCCAAGAACTAAGTACTTTATTTGCCTGTTTCAGCATGGTATGGGCCTTTGCTTCTTGTCATTTGCAGGCAGTGGACTGGGACAATCTCTGCTTCAAAGTAGAGTCCACAAAGCCAGCTGTGTGGACATTTCAGGTCTCAGCCTCCTGCCCACTTCACTGGTGCAACGCAACGCGACCTTTCACAGCCTCCTCTGCCAAGCAACCTCATTTGTGCTGGTCCCTTGAGCAATTTCTTGAGAAAGGCTTTGTGGAGGTTTCACATGCGTAGATGATGGCTCCAGCTGGGTAAAGTGATTAGGCATAGTGATAACAACGTGTAAAAATGAAACAAGATGCCATAGAAATATTATCTAAGATAATTCCAGTTATCAGCTGTAAAGAACGTTCTGTTTGCTTCTGATTGCTCATATCTTCTATATTTATCAGTTTCCTTCTGCTTGTCTTTGTGCATGTTTCCCAGTGTAGCAGGTCTGACCAACCAACTGCAAATAAAGATAACGCTGGTAACCATAAAGTGAGGAGGGGGGGGAAACTCACTTCAGATTTGCAAACTTGGGCCACCTTTGAATTTAAGGTATTTTCCAGATGGTCTACTTAATAGTAGGGGTTAGATCTCTTACACTTGCAGCTCTAAGGATTTCTGCTAGGTATAAGGAAAAGCCAGTTGCTGCAGATGCAAGTTCTCCATGAGATGGGAAATAAGAACCCGGGCCTGAACTTCTCCAGGCTAGAGAGAGGGGAGGGAAGGTTTTGCAGTGAAGGCAAAAGATGAGCTCTAACATTGGGCTGTAACCAGGAAGATTGTGCAAGTCAGGCTACAGAGTGTCTACAGACCACCAGAGACTTGCTTCCCTGAGCTCTGTGCTGCTTGGATGTAAACCTCTTCCAGTCACTGCTTAGGGCTTATCAGTCACAGCATACGTGCTTTCTTACAGCTACAACTGGCATCTGGCTAACGTAACGCTAAGTTTGGCCACCCATACACTCTATGTGTGAGTCCACACAGACATTTCCTCAGGTAAACATACTCCCTGTCTAGTAAATGTCTGTGTGCTGCCACAGAAGGCTGGATGAACCCTGATGCATGCTGCACCCTGCTCCACATAGAGGCACTGCAGATGACATTCCCCTAACAGCTTTGCAGGCATGGCCTGCTGGTGAAAGCAGGGACATCAGCTACAGGGGAAAGGAGCAAAACAAACCTCTGGCAGTCTCTCTGGCTGTTTTATGTCTCCTGAACAAAAGATTTTAAACTTTGGGCTGTAGAAAGTGCTACATTTGCTTAATGTGTTAAAGATTCTTCAGTCTCCCCAGCAAGCAGGAAATAGGAAAATGTGAGCTCTCTGTGATGATAATTATATGACAGGTTTGTGGCTGGTCTTTGGTCTATACCTCAAGACGTTCAACACGGCCAAGTGCAAGGTCCTACACCTGGATCGGAGCAACCCCCAATTTCAGTATAGGATGGGGGATGATATGATTGACAGCAGCCCTGCAGAGAAGGACTTGGGGGTGCTGGTTGATGAGAAGCTCGACATGCGCTGGCAATGTGTCTTTACAGCCCAGAAGGCCAATTGTATCCTGGGCTGCATCAGAAGCAGCATGGCCAGCAGGGTGTGGGAGGTGATTCTGCCCCTCTATTCCTCTCTTGTGAGAGCTCACCTGGAGTCTTGTGTCCAGTTCTGGAATCCTGAATGTAAGAAGGATATGGAGCTGTTGGAATGAGTCCAGAAGAGGGCTACAAAGGTGATCAGAGGGCTGGAGCACCTCCTGTATGAGGACAGGCTGAGAGAGTTGGGCTTGTTCAGCCTGGAGAAGAGAAGGCTTCGAGGAGATCTCATAGCGACCTTCCAATACCTGAAGGAGTTGGGGAGGGACATTTTACAAAGGCTCGTAGTGACAGGACTAGGAACAATTAGTATAAACTGGAGAGGGGTGGATTTAGACTAGACATTAGGAAGAATTTCTTCACCATGAGAGCAGTGAGGCACTGGCACAGGTTGCCCAGGGAAGCTATGGCTGCCCCCTCCCTGGGGGTGTTCAAGGCCAGGTTGGATGGGGCCTTGAGCAGCCTGGTCTTCAACCCCGATGGCAGGGGGGGTTGGAATTGGCTGATCTTTAAAGGTCCCTTCCAACCCAAACTATTCTATGAATCTATGATTCTATAGCAAACATATAGTAAGCAAGTGAACCAACCACACATTTCTAGGCACTCCTTGGCTGGTGAATGCTTTCTCCTACATGAAGTCAGAGATTGGTCCTGTGTCAGCTATCCTGTATGAGTCAGTGGTAATGACAGAGGAAGTGGGAGCTGTGTTTACAAACCCTGGAGGAGGTTCAGCAATGCAGGCTGCAGCTTGGCTCACACTTTACATCTCCAAAACTGTTTATTACATAATCCAGAGCTATAAAGAAAAGGATTTAAAACCTTTTTTTCAAGGACAGCATGCAGAGAGAGCTGGCTGACCTGAATCCTTAAGATCTCTTGATATGTACTTCCACCTTTCCTGTTATCGGAATGAACCTTTATAGCCTTTAAAAAATCTGAATTAAAAGGACATCCCAGGAGAGCTAGCTACCCAACCAATGCCTTGTGCAGAGCCACTAGGCTCCAGTTGGGCACAAGAACTTCCTTTTTTTGCTGGGGGGACTACTATCTTGCAGCTATTTTTCCCCAGTGTTGTTTTTGGGGAGTATGTATGCAAAAAAACTAGGCTCCCCTAGGGTAGGTGCTGCTGGGGTTGCTGTGGAAAGCTGTGTGCAACGCATGCCCAAATGCTTCAGCCAGGATTGCTGCACTGAACACTGGAGTCAAGCTTGCTCAGGGTATTGCATACTCTGGGAGTTTATTTGAGGTGAGGAATTTGTTCTTGACATGTTATTTTTGTCCAGATCTAGGTGTACCAAGAGATATCCCAGTATCCAGCCTGGTCTTGGTTAATAGGGTGTAGAAAGGGGACGGGTGAGTAGGTGCCCGTCAGGTAGTATTAGCACTTTTTCTGTGAGCTTGTGAAACAGCTTAGGAGAAAACAACATCTGAGGCCACAAGCACAGTTTATAATTCATGTTTTATTGCTTTGTACAAGTGAAAAAATGGGGGGGGGGGGGGAAGGAGAACTACAACACCAAAAGGTAATGGGAATGCCCACAGCAGGAGTCCGTAACTGCCACTGTTGGGTGATTTGTAGCCTGGTGGCACGGGAAAGTGTTATGACTAGGGCACAGTTGTTCTTCTCTTTTTTAAATAAATAAAATAGCAAAGTTGAAAAAAAAAAGTGGGAGCCAACTAATGCTGACAATCACCATTGTCACAAATAACTACATTGGAGCTATCAAAAGAAGGTGGTCAGCAAGTTCCTAAACCCCAAATATCTGAAAACAGGTGGAGGGAGAACAGCAGGAGGGAGGCGTTTTGACAAGCTTAATGTTCAAATGTTTTAATGTAATTAAAGGCCAGTTTTGATGGAAGTTTAAGCATTGTCAGCCATGCTGCACGGGTCTGCCTCTGGAGAACCATCAAGCAAGAGCATTTGCATTCTCATAAGAGGAGGAAAACGCAAGTAATAAACAGACTGCATGGTGAGATCCCAAAACAGCAGTGCCCAGGCTGAGAAGTCAATATTTATACAAAGCTTGACTTTGGTTTGCTTTCCTCTAGAGGAAAAAGTGATTTGGATAATTAAGCTCATAGTGATTTTCCAAGCTGTTCAAGACACTGAAAGCATGTATCTTGTCCTCAGCTTAATGCTAGGCACCATATATTTTTTTTAAAATGCCCTGCGTTTTTAATTGTCCTAAGTATTTTTGGAACAAAAATGTGGCTGGAATATTACTGTAATGAAACTGCAATGCTAAAGAAGTATCTTTGCATGGAAAAGGGATATGCTGAGACTGGTATTTCTTGCTCATCCAAATACTTGGGTAGCAATCTGCCCTTGCCTTGCCTTTGAAGCGGCTGCTTTGCACAACATTCTTTCAAGCATTTCCCACTTTACTTTCTTCTCCAGTAGCAGAGAAGAAATAAACCCCCCTCCTGCCCAGAGCATTACTTCTTTGATCCTAAACAAGAAAACAGGCTTCAAGCTGGTGAGGTTGCTATTTTGAGTAAACTAATGTCCAGGGGAGCCGTGTTTTTTCCTTATAACAGAGACAGCTGATATCTGTTGGCAGTGGCTGCTGCCACAGATGTTGAGTTCAGCTGCCACCATGCCCTCATGGCTTGGCAGATGTGGTCTGCAGGAGGAAGGAGTAAAGAGGTCACATGCAGGAAAAAGGTGCTGGCATGGACATTGTGTTGGATTCTACCCTAAATAAACACCTACACCAAGGGAGACTGCTCTTGAGAGCTGAAGTAACTGCTCACAGGATTTAAGTTAAGCACAGCCATAAGCTGTGTCAGTGATTAAGTACCAGATGCTTTGCAGAACTGCTCTTCACAAAGTGGAAATTCACCTTCCAACCCAGGGTTAACACTTAGGTCCTGTGCAATAATTAAACGTGATTGAAACACTCAAAATGTTACACACTTGCATGTCACAGGCCCCACAGGTTGCTGAATCTTGTTTTGTTGTCAGGATCAGCACCAAGAAGCAAAACCAAAAGTAGCTGGCAAGAGCAGTCTGGGGTACCTGCTATAAATTTGAGAGTCACTTGAAAACTTCCCTCCAAAGTCTGCATTTTTGCACAGAAATGGTTTCCTGAAAAAAATGAGAATCTTTTTCTAGAATATTATCTCAAAGAGGTGTATGAAATAGGTAATCCATAATGTCGTACAATTTACAAAATTATTATTCTGCGCTGGTCAAAAATGCAAATGAAATATTTCAGCTATTTTTTCTTTGAAGAAACTGATTTTGCTTGAAAATGATTGCTAAGACATACTTGGCAGTTAACACCTCTATGTTGTGTTTGATCCAATTTGATTTTAATTACGTGGACTACTGCAAGCATTCACACTGGCAATGTCAACATTTGATTTTTTCGCTAGGTGAAGCTGATGAGTCCAAGCTGCTCCCTCTGCATGTCCACCCTCCTCTGTCTTACAGTGACTGCAACAAGGTACTGGAGGCTAGAGACTTTTGCAGCACCGGGGCCATCACAGACCCATCAGCTTCTGCATCAGTTCACAGTTATTCAGCCTGACCGAGGCCAGTGTCTGTAGCTCTGCAGATGGGTGAACAGCTAGCCTGATTGATACCAGGTATCAGTCAGGCTGTCCCATGTGCAAAGTGCAATCCTTTCTCCCACTTTTTGCTAGGAAGACTTTGCTTCAGGAATCTGCAAGCTTGGCTGCTCCACGGCCACCTGGTTTTCAAAGACACAGCACAGCTTGTAATTTTCTATGAGCTTGGCCTGAAAATACTCCTTGTCCTTCTTGCTCCAAATGTCTGTGGCAATGTAGGTGTTGTAGGGGTCCTGGGATTCCTCCAGCTTTCTGGCACGGATGTTGGTCAGCATGACTCCCACTGTGAAGAAACCAAAGAGGCCGATCATCAGCAGCACATAGACGATTTCCAGGTCACTGCTGGCACTTTTGACCTGGGAAGGTGCAGAGCTATTTGTATGTTCCAGGTGGTCTTGAAGCAGCTTGGAGAGAAGCGAATTCAGGGCTGTGTCATTAGACAGCACCAACATCTTATTTTCCTCTACTTCACACTTCTTTCTTCCTTAATTTTAGGTCAGCTAGAAAAGAACAAAAGTAACATACATGTTATTAGATGAAGATGTGATTCCCATTACCTCCCTTTACTTGCTTCTCTCCTCAGCAAAAAGTTACCTTGGGGGAGAGCACAGAGGCAAGGTGACTGGATGGACCCGGATGTACCTCCTGACCTTCTGTTTCCGAGCCAGGCTAGCCAGGCTGAGTCCACTCCCCATAACTGCTTGCCGTACAAAACTTCCTCAGTCTTCATAGACAGTCTGTTGCGGTGTGCAGCTGCCCCGGCTGTTGGCCACTCACTCAGATACCTCACCCAGGCCACCCATGCTGCAATTTAAAGCCCACAATTTCTCCCCTGACTCTCCACAAGCATGAGGAGTGGCTCACTCCTGCTCTGCAGCAACTGCTTCTGGCTGAGAAGGTCGTGATTGTGGCTTCCCTCAGTCCTCTCTCCTCTACTTTCAGCTTAAGGCTTGAATTTAGAAACAAAACTTCTGTAGGTGATCTTCAGTGAGTGGAAATCACTGAGAACCTGCAGCAAGCTCTTCCTGTCCATCCTCTGTGGAGGAGTCTTGCCTTTCTTCTGCACCTCTCAATTATATACACAATGCAAAATGGAGCAACCAAACCTCTGACAGAAATATATTCCACACTAATTTAATGCAGCTTCCCAATGGGCATTTGCCCAAGGGGTGGACACAGAGGGAATCTATAGTAACTGACTACACAGTGGTGGAAAGGAAAAGCATCTCCCTTCATCCTCCCTCCTGCAGGCTAGCAGTCTTTCCCCATATAGTTTCTTTCCCCTTCAAACTAAATTGCTATGCAACTGGTATATTGTCTGGTTAGAAGGATTTCCATGAGCATCACTGCAGGTCGTGGGTAGGGCAGGAGATGGTAACACCAAGAAGCACCTGGACATCCAAAACCTCCCAGCCATGGCACTCTGCACTGACATTTTTACACAAGAAGCTGATGGGTCCTTTTCCCCTTTCCTACAGGCAGTCTGATCAGCACCGCTGTCCCAAACCTTACACAGCCAGGTAACGTGACTGATAATCTCTCTACAATGCCTAATTTAAATGTCTCTAGAAAATTAAGACAACAGTCTCCCTCTGATTTTGCCCTTAGCACATCTGAATGAGGTACTGTTATTCAAGGTGACTTCTGTGACAGGAATCTGATAATCACATAAGATGGCTGTCAGGGCTTTCTACAGTTTTAAATCTATGAGAGCAGGCCAGCATGTTAGCAAAAGCTTCTCAAGTATACTAACCTTCTGTTGTTTTGCCTTTTTTATGAGGTACTATATTATAATCATTTGTAGTACATTTGTAGTACATCAAGAATTATGGTTGGACTCAATGATCCGGTGGGTCTCTTCCAACCTGGTTGTTCTATGATTCTAAGAATGAAACCAACCCTGGGGTAGAAAGCCACCAAAAGGACGAGGCAGCAATTACACCCTCCATGAGGGTGATAATAATAGTGCATAGATATTGTGCGGAACCTCTGCATGGGAGGTAGTTCAATTTGCACACTGCCTCCAGCTGCCAGTGATGACACTGCAATAGATAAGATGTGTATGGAAGCTTCTTTGAATTGTTTGTACCTTGCAACGGTGTAAATCCTGCAAAAGGAGGTGCTGAGACAGAGGAAGTGAGGACACCAATCTTATGACCTGCTGTCCCTAGTAGGAAGAACAGTTATTTATCCAGTGTGTTCTGTGTTAGCAGGTGCTGCTGGTAGTCCAACGAAATCACAGAATCACAGAATCACAGAATCACCGGGTTGGAAGAGACCCACTGGATCATCGAGTCCAACCACTCCCACAAAACACTAAACCATGTCCCTCAGGACCTCGTCCACCCGTAACTTAAACACCTCCAGGGAAGGCGAGTCAACCACCTCCCTGGGCAGCATATTCCAGTGCCTAATGACTCTTTCCGTAAAAAACTTCCTCCTAATCTCTAACCTAAACCTCCCCTGGCGGAGCTTGAGCTCATTCCCCCTTGTCCTGTCCCCTGACACCTGGGAGAAGAGGCCAGCTCCCTCCTCTCTACAACCTCCCTTCAGGTATTTGTAGAGAGCAATGCACAATTGATGCCAACATGAATACAATCAAATATACATAAATTGATTGCCAATGCAACTGCATGTGCTGATTTTCAGTCTGAACCCTTCTGCTAGTTCTCCCAGCTGTGTAGTCATGGATCTGGGGCTGGGTTTCACTGAAGGTCATATGCCCAGCAGAAGATGATAAAGACCTGTTCTCCTCACCATACAACCCTGGGGAGACAGGAGAAGCACCAGCCCACATCAGACGATATCACATACTCTGGCGAGTAGGTAGCCAACTGGGAGCCCAGGTCAAGTTCCTGTGGGCTCAGACTCTCCCTTCTCCTAGCCAGCAGTTCCTGCCACAAAGTGCCTCGCCAGCAGGAAAAATGAGTACACGTGAGAGTATGCCTTGGCATTTTGGCTCTAAATAGAGCCGAGCCTGGGGGTGGCAGAGAGAGACAAAAATCGCCGGTATAGAACAATATTCTGATCCAATTTATTTCTTCAGTTGCATGAGTCAAAGCTACAGGAAATAACATCTTGGCAGCTTGGGCTTAATAGTTAAAATCTATTCACATTTCACAGCTGTTTTCAGATCCTTTAAAAAGGAAAGGAAGAGAAAAAGAAGTTTAAACCTTTATCTGAGATTACTGCTCCTAAGTATGTAGAACGTGTTGATGCTGTAAAATCTAAAACTGCTAACAAATAATTACAATAACTTTAAGGCCAAACAAAGAACTTCCAGAAAGAGAGGCAATAATTTCTCTTCATAATTATCAGTAGCACTGAAGACATGTCAGTGCTGATGAATTGACACTTTGAGGTTGGATATCCTCAGCTACCTCACTATATTCTATTCTTTTAGAAGGTTTCTGAGGGCTCCAAAGTATTGCCTGCTTTGGAGTTGCTTGCAAACCAGCTGTGCTGGAAGCCAGCGGGGAGCTGAGCAGCCCCATCTCTGTAGCCACATCAGATGGTAATCACATAAGAGGTTAAAGGAGAGATGAGGCACGCTCCTGTTCTGCAGGAGATCTCCTGAAATCTCAACAAACATAAAGGCTTCACCAACCACTACAAGTTCTGTGCAACTTCACTGAAATCCATACTAGGACTGGTTTAAAGCTGGAGTGTTCAGGACTGGGAAGAGCCATGGTTTGTCATTGCCCTGCTTATGAAAGATGGTCACATCTTACTGTCCCAAAAGCTTTTTGTTTTCATATATCCAGAGCGGCTTCCTACTCCCTGCAGCTTTCACCAGATAACTGCTGATGGGCTGCAAATCATGATCAGTCTTCTTGTGGGACTCACCTGATTAGCTCTGAGTAAAATCACAGAATCATAGAATCATCAGGCTGGAAGAAACCCACTGGATCATTGAGTCCAACTGTTCCTATCAAACACTAAACCATGTCCCTGAAAACCTCATCTACCCGTGCCTTAAACACCTTCAGGGAAGGTGAATCAACCACCTCCCTGGGGAGCATATTCCAATGCCTAATGACCCTTTCCATAAAAAACTTCCTCCTAATCTCTAGCCTAAATCTCACCTGGTGGAGCTTGAGGCCATTCCTCCTCTTCCTGTCCCCTGTCACTTGGGAGAAGAGGCCAGCTCCCTTCTCTCCACAACCTCCTTTCAGGTAGTTGGAGAGAGTAATGAGGTCCCCTCTCAGCCTCCTCTTCTGCAGGCTAAACAACCCCAGCTCTCTCAGCCGATCCTCATAAGGCCTGTTCTCCAGCCCCTTCACCAGCTTTGTTGCTCTTCTCTGGACTCATGCCCAGCTCAAAATCATGATCATGGTTTACATCCCAGTAAAGCCATGACTGTACCTGGAGTGGTGGTCCCCACCCCACAGGAGGATTCTATGCATGCTAGAAGGTCACCCCTCCTACCTCTCTTGGAAGGGATAAGCATGAACCATCCACGTAAAAATTACTTGAGTCAAAACTGAACATTTCAGCAACTTTTTCACTAATCACTGATTCAGAGGGAATTCCCCAAGGTTGGCAGCAGGCTGAGCCATATCCTGCTCTCAGATGCATTGCTGCTTCTCCATCTATTACAGTAAATACAGGCGAAAGATCTCCAAAGCAAAAGCAACCGGCTCAGTGCAGGTTGCTTTCCAACACACAGGCTTCCCAGCTCTAGGTTGGCCTAGAATTTCTGCAGTCTGTGGAGGAAGGAAAAGCACCTGAAGGAAACTTAACCTTAACACTTCCAAAGCATTTTAAAATATTCCTTATAAACCAACAGATTGTCAGCAATGTAAAACCATGCACTCAATTTAACTTCCGTGAAGATCCAATGATCAGTGTTTGCTTTCTCTGTCTGCTGGCTGTTATGTCTTGGGACGCCTTTAACTTGGACATTGCTCCATGCAAAAGTTTCCCCAGGGTTGTACTTACACAGGTGAGCTTTTCCTTGTAGTGGTGACACTCCACTGGTGTGGAAAAAAAACCAACCAAACCCACTACCTCCTTCCTTCATACACCCCAGGGGCCCCTGCATAGAGAAGAATGAGTCCTATTCTTATTTCCAAGCACACCAGCATCTGTCCAGACTGCTCAAACCCTTGACAGCTCCTCACCTCTATAGGAGTACTTCCTGCTCCCCAGATCTCCATAGCTTGGGCATGAGCCATGGAGCACAGCTGAAAGCAGACCTCCTAGAGACAGAAAGCAGCTCTTTAGAAGCAAAAATGAAAAATTAATCACTGGTAGCTATTTGGCTCTTGGTGATGCCTTCCCTCTGGGGTGGAAGAAAAGCTAGCCCAGCACCAACACTGCCTCCTGAAGGAAAAGGTTGAGGGATCTCTGTCAGAGTGTATCTCTTAAGACTGCATTTTAACAGTTAAGAGGGGGAATTAGGGAAGAAAGCTTTAAGCCACCAAGGTACCTTGGTATAAAAAGGCTGCATGTATTTGAGAGCTGTGATGGCCAAGATGAGGGAAGACCTAGTTACTCTTGGAGCTATGAAGCAGGACACCCAGTGGCACCGGAGGATGGAGATCTATGGGCACGTGTGGATAGGCTCCATGTGATCGTGTCTATCTGCCATCTCAGAAACCATCCCTAAGCATGGATGAGGCCACGTCTCTCCGGTATCACCATTCTCTAACAGATCTGCTCCTAACCTTAGTCACTTGAACATCCAAATGCTTACAGCTACAGAGTACTAGAACTGCAAAACGCAAGTCCATGAGATTGCCTGCATGATACAGAGTCTGACCCTGGATAGATCTGAAGACAGGTCAAGCTGAGCTACTGGAGAGCGCACTGTGCTTATCTGGGTGCTAAAGCAGCTGTACCCACTGCTGCTAGGGAAGTGAGGCCATGTCGAGGACATCACTACAGAGCTGTAAATTGACGTTTGAGTTCAAATAAAGCAATTTGCACCTGCAGAGCACCTGGCATTCCATAGAAATTCTGCCTATAGTATAAATCTTAGAACTGACTTAGACCTGGCGGGTTCCCAACAAAGGCAAAGCAGAATGGGACTTTCTGCTCAAAAGTAGGCTGGTGGCAGCTCCATGAATCAGGATGTCATTGCCAGTGGTACGCGCCCAGCCCAGCTGGAGCTGCCAGCTCCACCATGGTCCTTTATGCCTCTGTCTGATTTAGGCTTATTTCCCACAGCTGAGCTTCAGTGAAGCACACACTGGGAGAGGTTGTTGGGTGTCAGTCAAGTGCTAGGATTTAAAAAGAAAAAAGGCAATTTGCTGCTTTGCAATGCACCATGACAATTGGTTTTGGAGCTCAATGGGAATTTTGTCCTCAAGCATTAGGTGGGCAAATTGATTTGCTTTGTCTAGCTGCACCTTTCTTCCCTGCTGAGGCCAAAATGTGATATTTATCCTGTAACAGAGGTGGATGTTAAATGATAGATGCTTGTCTCCTAATATAATATTCTCAGCTCTCACAAATCAAAGGACCTATATTCCAATTTATACTAAGCAAGCTTCTCCAACAACCTCTCTCCTGTTGCTGCCAAAAGCATCAGTAACCAAGTACCAAAAGCTGAGGGATTATAGAGGAATACATACCTCTAGAAAATACGGCACTTTAGCAACTTCTTATGAACTGATAACACACCAAAAAATCCTGTGCTATGCTAGCAGCAAAAATTAGTACAGCACATTGCCCACCTCTCCACATTTTATGCCAATGACATGCTTCTCCACCACCATAAAGCAATGACCTTCCTGGCTCATTTCCCTGGATGTTCGTTACAGGGATGAGTAGGTGAGACAACTTTCTGGAGGCCAGAGCATTGCACAAGACAGACCTATTTCCTCCCTCCAGCTCCTGGAAATTTTGCAACAGCATCCAGGACGTTGTGATTGTACGAAAGATGAAACAACAGCGCAGCCCAGAAGCAAGTGGGGCCGTACAGATAGATTTGCAGTTATACATAAGATGCACATACCTTCTGCAGTCCCCATCTTTCTCTAGCAAATCTGTCACCTCTCCCAACCAGTCTTTGGGGCCATCCATCCATACCCACCCAAGCAACACTTTAGGTCCTTGTGTTGCTTTAGAAAGCAAGACTCCTACAGTGGGGGTACTCTCATTTCTTCCCAAAGCATCACAGGACAGAAATTTAGTCCTCTCACACACACCGTATATGTATCATATTATTTTTAAGCAGAAAACCCAGCAAAACCCTCAAACCATATGCAACTAAGTTTATCCTCCCAGATGCAGCTGCCTTGGGCTCACACCCAGACCAAAAGAGCAGGCAAACACTGACACAGCTGTAAGAGCAAATAAAAACCTGGCAGGCAGATCCTGGGCTCCCTCTTCTCCATCAGTTCAGCTCTGTGGCTCAGCAGCTCTGTGGCTCTTGCAGCCTCCCATTTTTCCTCCCATTCTGCTTTTCATCCCCAGCCCCTCTGTGCTGAGTGTTGGTACAGACCTGGCAGCAAAGCACGGCTGGGTGCAGGGCTCCAGCCCCTCCTGAAGAAAGACAATTAGGAAGATGTAAGCCCTGGGAAAACCCTGGGGTAACACCCCTGGGGTGTGAGCAGGTAGAAGCTGGCTCCTGGCTCCTGCAAGGACAGCAGCATTGGCTGTCACTGTCCCCTGTCCCCAGGATCAGTGCAAAAGGTAAGAGGCGAACAGGAAAACACCCAGACTCACCAGCCTGGGGGAGGGCAGGAGCCCGTGGCGTGGGTGCCGTCAGCCGGCCTCCCGCTGCAGGTGCTGGCTCCAGCCCTGGGCACACATGTGGGAGGTGCTGAGGGGCACGGGGGCAGCTCCTGTGCCGGCACCTCCAGGTGCCAGAGGCCCTGGTACTGTGGGCTGCAGGCAGGGCAGCACAAGGGGAGCAGGAGGAGGATGCTGGGATGTCAGATCATGGCCAGTCTCGCTGCCCTGGCCTCATGTGAGCTGCTCTTGCACTCTGACACTTGCCTCCCTGCTGCCCTGTGTGCTTAGGCACACAAACACACTGTGTCCCTCATGTCCTTGGGTCTAGACAATGGATCAAACTGCACAGGCAAGCACATGTAGAAGCATTTTCAGCAACAGCAATAGTGTCAGCAAAATCCCCTGGGGTTAGGAGCTGTGACAATGTAAGTTGAGGTCCATCTTCCAGTGACATTACAGCCATTTCCAGTGCTGCCCCTTGAACCTAACACAAACAGCTCACTACATGGGACACTGGCTAACCACTATCTATCACCTAAAAAGAAAGAAAAAGTACAGCCCCTAACAATCTGCTTTCCATTTGAGAATGATTTGTCTGTAGTGACCAGTTAGCCAAAGGAAGTGTTCATTAACACCCACCTGGAACCTATAAAATAGATTTACTAACTTTGCAAAGCAACTGTATTTAAACTCATCCCTGGGGCAGTGGCAGACCTGCAGCAGTGTGTTGTGTGGCCCCTAGCAGTTCATTGCCCTGAGATCCTCAAAAGCTCACAGCAAGCAAGGATAGGAACGACACCCTCCTTAGCTGATGCTCCTTGGCCTTACCAGGTGCTGTTACTCTGACAGCTGCTGGAGGAGAATACAGCCATGGAAAACCCTGGCTTGCTTCTGCTACAACTCCTCTGGGCTCAGTTTCTCTCCTCCAGGGCAGCAAAACTAAGTTTCATTTTGCTTCTGGGAAACCTTAAGCAAGATTTGATACTTCAGACTTCCACACCCTCTAGCACCCAGAGCATTACCCTCTGTGATTTTTTAAAGTTTCATTTTAATGCCTGCCAGAAGGCACAGTGTTTGTAGGTCCAAGGAGGATGGCACCAGCTTGAGGCCAAGCATGACCACCAGAACACTAAAATGGAAAGATATTGTGTGTTTGATCTCATCCAAATCACAGAAAGGCCTAGGACAACTCTCAGCAGGGACAACTCTACATGGAGAGCTCCAAACCCTAATCCTAGCTCTAACCCTCCTTGTGGAGATTTGCCCCGCGAAGATTTGTCTGCTGTGGAGTTGACTATGGAGAGTTGTCACGTCCCATCACAAAAAGGTGACCCAAGAGTTTGACCAAAAACTAGAGCATTACCAGGAAAAGTTGTTTCTGTAAGGATGGGATGTGACTGAACAGCAAAACTGCACTGCTGATTAAAAAAAATTGATTAAATCCTCTGGCAATGCAGAAGGATCAAAAATAGACTTAGGACACTACAAGATCACTCCATTTTGGGGTGACTTGAGCATGCTGAAAGGTACTGCCTCAAATTTGGAGAGGATCCAAAAGGGGATGAAAGAGGAGGAGGAAGGAGGGGAAGAGGAGGAGTAGGAGAGCATGTATGGTCAGTGACAGCAGAGTGAGCACTCAGGTCCTGTTTCCTCCTCACCAGGGAAAACTGGGACAAAATTTGATTGTATCACTTCCTGGCCCAGCCTTCCTTTTGGTGTTGGGGAAGAGGAGCATTGCTTTGCTGTGGACCCAGTGTCCACACCCTTCCTTTGGGAGAAGGGTAGGCACTGGGAGGAAGCTGGTGGTACATGAGGCAGGCTGGGTATGGGGAGCAGGAGCCAGTGGGTGACAAATCCCCTGTCACTACCTGGGCAGGTGAAGAATGGGGTGTCAACCTACCCTCCTAAATGCAGGGAGGTTACCAAACCAAGAAGGGGTGCAATGGGTGCCTGGCAGAGAGTGAAACTCTTTGGCAGGAGGATGAGGGCGAGTCTCTTCCTTTGACCCCTTAGAAACACCTTTCTGCCTCTGGGGGTTTCTATATTCTTGTTACATCACAGAAAGTAGATTTTGCAGTCATATTCCTAAAATAAGCAAGAGATCTGTGAATGGGATCCCACTGTCAGGGAAGAAAAATGCAAGTACAGTGAGTAAACCCTGTTTTCCTTTATCCCATAGGCTCCTTGCACCACTGAGCACCAGGGTAACATTCAACAAGGCTGCCTCAGTTTGTGCAGCTCCAGAAGGGGCTAGGCTGTGAGTCTGGTCAAACCAAAGCAAGGATTGTGTTTAAGAGGGCTCCAGGGGGGAATCTGTGTGGGACCTCACTTCCTCCACCATCACACCAGTGTGTCTCCATTGCAGCCAAGAGGTAGATTATATCTTCATTAGGCAAGAACAGAACCATTTATTTTTCAGAAGCATCTGTGTAACTTCTATTTGACTTTGGTGGAACCTGAGAGTATGTTTGACAGGGAGATTACTGTGTTTATATAGCAATAGCAACATACAAAGGCTAGGTTCAACACTACAACACCATTCTGAGCAAGAAGTTTCTTTGCCCTCCTGGATCTGTCAGTAGCCCGAGGTTTCATTTTCTTCAGTACAATGATGACATGTAGAGTGATGGAATCCCTCAGAAAGCAAATGCAGGTTTTATCTGGAAGGTGATAAAGGACATTTCACAAGCACAGGAGTTTGAGATCTCTTGAAACCATGTTCCTTTTGGAGATGTGGAGGTCTTCTGTTTCTAAATTGGTCTCACTGTTGTTTTGAGGAAAGCAATACTTAAGTAGGTAAGTGGTGTAGAGAATGTGATTTACTCTTTCAATGAATCGTCAGTCTTTCTTAGAAAGGTTACTGCTCTGGCTCTTGCTCATAAATAGATGAAGTCTAACAAGTTTCTGTCCAGATCATTATCTTTGGTACTTTCCCATACATGTCATGTTAATCCCTCAAAATCAGGGGAAATCTCCAGGGAGCTAGGCAAGCCCTTACTTGCAGTTTGCTGGGTTCCTGAGCAAGAAATGAAAGGGCAGCTGAAGGCAGTCCAGGAGAAGGGAGAAATAGCTCAGAAAGCACCTTCGATCTCTTCTGGTCACACAGTGACCTGAGCTGGGCTGAGCACATGCTGGGCATCAGGCTGCAGCTGCCCTTTTGCTTCTGTTTCCTTAGGGCTGAGCCCTGGGGTCAGGAGGATAACTAGGGCTTTGAGCTCTTCTCCAGCTCCATCCCCGATCTCAAGAATGTCTTCCCACCAAACAGCTCTGTTGCTGAAGGTCTTGGCCAGCCTCTGTGGGGTGTGATTAAATGGTGTAGAAGTAGTTTGGATTGGGGGTTATCCAAGTCATCTTACAGAGGATGGGCTTTCAGAAAAACCACAGTACTGGCTTTCTGTAGATGAAGACTGATTCAGGTAGTCAAAAATATAAGTACTCAAAATTGTACATTACATTTTGCAAACTTGGCCAAGAGGGTGAAACTAATTCACTTGCTGATATCCTAACACTAATGCAAGCACATACACCTGCTCCCCTACATTTGCACAACCTCTGCTATTACACAAACATGAAACAAAGATTCATTTGGCTGCAGCAGCAGGAGCAGTGCCGCAGGTCAGAGATGCAGCTGGCACAAGTCAGTGGAGCTGCAGCAAAATAAACAGAGTTATGTGGATTTACACCAGCTGGGGAAAACTGGCTTGCAATTTGCAGTGTGCCATTGAAATACAATTTAGACTGAAAAAACCTACAATGTTGAATTAAAAATGTGCTGATACCTGCAGCCTTTGGAAGAGACACTGAACAGAGATGCTTCTGACCCCTATAACAAGGTTAAATGCAGTTCCTTACTGAAGAGATGCCAACAGAAGCACAAAAGGCGGGAGTGTTGTATTTTTATGATGATGATTCAGATGAGTCATTCCCAGTCAGCAAGCACTCATTGCTTTAATGACCAGACACGGGAAATTTAGTTTAGCGGTAACAGATGCACAGTTTATTCTTCAAACCATTCACCATGCATTGTGGGAACGCTGTGCCACTAGCTACAAATTACATCCACTTGGAGAAGAGGAGGCTGAGGGGTGACATCATTGCTCTCTACAACTACCTGAAGGGAGGTTGTAGAGAGGAGGGTAATGGCCTTTTCTTCCAAGTGACAGGGGACAGGACAAGAGGGAATGGCCTCAAGCTCCACAAGGGGAGATTTAGGCTGGACATTCGGGAAAACTTTTTCACAGAAAGGGTCATAGGGCCCTGGCAGAGGCTGCCCAGGGAGGTGGTTGATTCACCTTCCCTGGAGGTGTTTAAGGCACAGGTGGATGAGGTGCTGAGGGGCATGGTTTAGTGTTTGATAGGAATGGTTGGACTCTATGATCCGGTGGGTCTTTTCCAACCTGATGATTCTGTGATCCTATGTCTCCTGAGAGAAAGACGTGATTATCAGCTACCACGGTACCTGTGCTGTGCCTCCTGTCCCTTTCCAGTAGCAGCATATCCAGTTATCTTTTACAGTCATGGTGCAGTGACAAGATCAACTCCTTTTCTCACTACCATGCAGCACAGCTCTACTGTCTCCTCTGCTTGGTCTCCTGGGCACTGCTGCATAGTTACCTAACAATGAGCAGAACCTTATTAAAAAAAAAAATCACAGTCATGCTCGATGGGTACATGAGACGCCCATAAAATTCCTGGACACATTCCTACTGGCTGGCAATGTTTTTTCACAATTGCCCCAGTCTTGCCAGGGAATGAGCACAGTAATCACATTAAATGGTCACAGCTCAGTGCTGGGTAAGCAGGTGGCCACAGCTCAATAGCCACCAGCAGCACTGGCCCTTGGTACCCTGCAGGGCGCATTGCTCACAAAATATTCAATTCCTTTTTTTAACAAAAGGTGGCTGGTTTTTTTTTCCCTCAAATGGGTACAGTACAAACTAAGTTAAAAAAGACGTGGTTTGGGTTTTTTTATATTCACCACGCTTCCCAACAGTTAGTCCTGTGAAAAGGGTTTTTTTAAAAGATACTGGTTATTTGGGTAACGATATCCCAATACTCCCCTTGCCTAAGAGCCAGCCTATGAAGAGGAAGCCAAGTTTTGCCCCAAGCAGTGAAATTGGAGCCCAGGTCATGAAAGAGCCACCATATTTCCTCCTTCCTGCTCCCAGGAGGGCAGGGATCACATGTGTGCATTGCTGACCTGTCTTCGTGGATTAAAAAGGAAAGGAATAACTATTCCTTGAATAACTTCTCCCTTGAGAAGGGACAGTGATATTTGCGTATTATTTGCTCTAAGATATGTTAGGACTGTTTTTTCCACTTTTCTCCAGGTTTGTTCTGCACAGGGATAAAACAGGGGCCGACTGCTCTGGAACATCTTCATCCCCATCTGAAGTTGGCTCAGGAATGCATGTTGCCCTGGGCTGCACTAACAGAGGTATCTGCACAGCTGACAACATGCCTGCCCTGGCACACATCTTGCATCTGCACAAGTCCTGCATATGCCAGTCATGGAGCAGTTTATGCTGTTAGGTGGCTTCTGCCCAGGGGCTCATTTCCCACTCTATTTGGGGCATGGATCTGCCTGCAAAGTCTGCAAAGGTGTGACCCTTCATTTCTGATGCAGAGGCACTTCTTTGGGAGAAGGGGATCCATGTTCACCAGGGTGAGGGGATCATAGAACAATGAGGTTGGAAGAGACCCACTGGATGATCTAGTCCAACCATTCCTATCAAACACTAAAGCATGTCCCTCAGCACCTCGTCCACTCATGCCTTAAACACCTTCAGGGAAGGTGAATCAACCACCTCCCTGGGCAGCCTGTTCCAATGCCCAATGACCCTTGCTGTGAAAAACTTTTCCCTAATGTCCAGTCTAAATCTCCCCTGGTGGAGCTTGAGGCCATTCCCTCT
>WAAB01016960.1:94359-156722 GCA_013389865.1 Piaya cayana | reverse complement strand
CCTGTTCAGGTCCCTTTGCAGAGCCTCCCTACCCTCCAGCAGATCCACACTTCCACCCAGCTTTGTGTCGTCCACAGACTTGCTAAGGGTGCACTCGATGCCTTCATCCAGGTCATTGATGAAGACATTGAACAGGGCTGGACCCAGCACTGAGCCCTGGGGAACCCCACTTGTCACTGGCCTCCAGATGGATTTGACACCATTTACCACCACTCTCTGGGCCTGGCCATCCAACCAGTTTTCCACCCAGGAGAGTGTGCACCTGTCCAGGCCAGAGGCTGACAGCTTCCATAGCAGAATGCTGTGAGAAACTGTGTCAAAGGCTTTACTGAAGTCCAGCAAGACCATGTCCACAGCCTTTCCCTCGTCCAGTAGCCAAGTCACTTTATCATAGAAGAAGATGTGGCACAGAGGGGGAGGCAGATATTTCCCAGCGGTACCTTGCAAAGAGCAGCCCCATAACCAATCTGGAGATCACATCAGCCTGACCTACACTCTGCCTTTGCATGTACTGTCAGCTCCTCACCCATCAGGAGCATTATGGCAACAAGCTAGAAGCAGGCATAGAGAGATAGTGTTGCCTATGTCTGACCCATCTCCCCTCTGCACCTATCTGTTGGAAGAGATGTCCAGGGCCTCCCTCTGCAGAATTCCCATTTTCAGCTCATCCTCTCTAAGCACACATCTTCGGTCTTGCAAACACCAGTGGTGGGGGACTCCTTCATGCCAAGATGATGCCACTAACTCATCCACTGCATATGTGCAGGCAGGGATTTCTGTTTCACTCTTGCACCTATTTGTGAGACAAAAAACCCCAAACCCCCAAACAACTCCTTTGCCAATTTCGTTCAGTTCTACTTCCTTCAGAGCATTCTGCTCCTTAAAATAATGGGTTGGGACTGAAAGCCTCTTAATCCTTCAAAGGTTTCCTAGGTGATCTTGGCATGTTGCCCAAACCCATCCAAAATTGCAGTAAAAAAAAAAAGTGTTCGTTGCTACCTAACCACTGATGTGCCCAGCCTAACCTGCCTGTTCATGCCAGGTTTGTTCATGCCATAGCATGGGCAGGACTGCACACCCAGTATGGCCTGCAGCAGGTGGCTGCCGTGCTCCTGCTATCCCCCAGCCACCTCCCACCTGTGTTCCCAGTGCGGCCGCCCAACTGGCAGTGGCTGTTGGAGCCACACACGTCTCTGAGCTCCCAGCGCATGTCCTCCACATGGCCACTAGCCCAACACACTGAAAGACACCAGGGAGAGTTGACCACACCACTGCCATGACCTCCATCACTCAAAGTCTTAGAGAGGCAGGAGGCCCACGGTCCCTGGAGGAGGAAGACCTGGGGGTGTTGGTTGACAGCCGACTGAACTTGAGCCAGCAGTGTGCCCAGGTGACCAAGGCAGCTAATGGCATCTTGGCTTGTATCAGAAAGGGCATGGCCAGCAGGTCCAGGGAGGTTATTCTCCCTCTGTACTCCGCACTGGTGAGACCGCTCCTTGAATCCTGTGTTCAGTTCTGGGCCCCTNGGAAATTTTTTTCACAGAAAGGGTCATTGGGCATTGGAACAGGCTGCCCAGGGAGGTGGTTGGGTCACCTTCCCTGGAGGTGTTTAAGGCATGGGTGGACAAGGTGCCGAGGGACATGCTTTAGTGTTTGATAGGAATGGTTGGACTCAATGATCCAGTGGGTCTCTTCCAACCTGGTTGTTCTATGATTCTATGATTCTAAGAAGTATTTCCTTGGCCCCAAAGCTTTTCAAGCCTTCACCACCCACTTCCTAAGACAGGGCCTCACAGAGCAGGCTGCTGTGCTTGCCAAGTGTGTGGGGCACTTTCCTCCTCAGGCTGGGTCACATCATCTCCCTGGCCCCATAGGGGAGTACAAAGGGTCTTCTACTCTGCAAGCTATGGATGAGGACTCTGTCCTGGGAGAGCAAAGATTTGAATTCTGGCATTTGGTTCAGTTTTCATGTTCAGCAGAGTGACAGGAGCCTGAGCTGCCGTGGAGCTGCTGAAGCACATCCTTACCAGCCTGCAAGGTGCTGCCCTGTAAAGCAGGTAGTATGGTTAACTTTTTGAGGATGCAACCAAATCCTTGTCATTCATTTTGTACATAACTACTGCAACCTGCCAATGCCACCACCAGTGAGTGAAATGCAAGCAGCCAAATACACATTTTAAGAGAAGTTCAGTCCTACCTGGCCCATCTTATGTGTATCCTCCAAATGTCTGTTGGGCTGCACACATAACTCCAAGGTTTAGACAGAGATAGGATGCATGAGACTGGATCTCGAGCTCAGACATATTCTTCACAGGAGGATATCTCCTAGCCCACTCTGGCATCCCCTGCTGCAGATCTCCTCAGGAAGCCCCTGAGCATGGCTGGGCACCTCTAGGGCTAGAAGGAGCCAGGCAGCTCTCACTTAGATCACTGTTCAGGTTGAGTGCACTACAAGACCCTGTTGTCTGCCACTATGGAGGAAGGTGAGGATGAGCTTCATGGAGGTCTGCATCACCTGTGCACAGCCAGAAGGAACCATCCACTCATGAGTCCACACTTTTCCCCCAGTTTGGCTAAGGGGGATTAGGTACTCTTTTGCTGTCATGGTTTACAAAAGTGTAAGGCTACTTGCATCTTTCAGAAGGATTATCTTCAGCAAACTACAGCTAAAATAGCACTTCAGGCATATTTTTAGTAAGGATTTAAAGAAGCTGTTTGAAGATCTTACTTAAACCAGGTGGAGTTATAAAAGTTATGTACTTATAAAAAGAAAATATTATGAAACTATAAAAGCCTTTGAAGATATTGTAGTGGAAAAGCACCACAGACCCCTCCATACTTTGATGCTAATATCATTCTAACACTAATTAGTGAGTGGAAAATACTGTAAACTTTCTACTCCTTTGCAGTCCACAGAAGTTGAAATCCATGTCAGATTCATTTAAGAAATTAAAATGGTATTTTTCCAAAGAGACCACACACAACCTAGAGATACAAGTTTCAGGCTGTACCAAGAACCACATGACAGCATATGACTGAGTAGATTTCATTCTTACTTGTTCCAATCAACCATCTAAGGACAAGATAGTATCAAAAAAAGATAAAAACAACCCCCAAAAGATAACAAAATACAAACCCTGCTCCCTGCTTCTATCTAAGGTTAAACATGCAAGGACCATCACAATTTGAGTTTAGAACCCAAAAGGGCACAGTATATCTATACTGGAGAAGAGCAGTCAGTAGATTTTCCCCCATCTCCCTACAGCATGGCAGCATCCCTGGTTGAGCAGGGGCTACCCAGAGGATGCTCCCCTTCACCACTCTGTGCCTTTATGGTGCCCAGTTTCCTTCCCCTTTGCTTGAAGGGGGAAACATGGGCCAGACAAACCACTATCCTGTCTCAATAAGGTAGCAAAACTGAAAGGTTGTATTCACAAAGCACATTTAATCAAACTAGATCCCTCAGTACTGAAGAGCCAACAACCATTAAATTATAGAATCTCAAAAAAAAAAAAAAATCCCACCTCATTCCCCCCAGACCTGCATAGGCAGCAGATGATTTGGACTCTCAGCGATCCACAAAGAGCCACAGCAGCAAGCAGGAGGGGCTTCTGGAAGCCACTTCAGCATCACGATGTTGTTGGAGGCTTATTAATTCTCCCAGTGTTTAAAGTATTGAAAACTTGACAGCTTTGCATTGTTCTCCTTCAGCAGTCTGTTTCTTAAGCAGAAATAATATTTGGCTTTCGCTTTTCCTCCACTGAATCCAACCACATCAGAGAGCATTTTATAACCATATTTTTATTAGCAGGTCTCCCAATACAGAAATAAGCAGAGATGTTTTATGTTCAGGAACCAATTTCACTGGCAGTATTGTCAGCTGGAAGAAAGATCAAAGATCTCCTAATGGTACAGAAGGAACGAGCTGCCCAAATACCCCCTCTCATCTCCCAGGAATTTGCACTAAATTGCTAGGTAAGGCTGGGAGAAGTCCCTCACATGCTAGGTAGGACATTCTCAAAAAATGCACCTATTCAGGAAAAGATCCAGATTATGGGGGAAGGGAAACCCTGTATCCTGAGAAGCAAAAGTGAAAAATACCTTTCTGTTAATTTAGCTAAAATAATGAAAGCTATCCACTCACCCTCTTGCCCATGCAACCCACAGCTTCCTGTCCCTGCATATCACACAGAGGCCAATCTTGCCTGTGTTGTCAAGGAAGTCTTTCAGAACCAGCCGTAGCTCTAACTTTCTTTTGCATTTCTTCTGCTAAAGAATCTGAGGGTTTTACAGTGAGGCACAGATAAGCTTTTCTCCAGAAGCAGTCACACATATCTTCCTGCTGTGCTATTTTTCCCCTTGAGCAAATACCAGATGTGAGTAGTACGAGCAAATTGCCACCCTTCAGAAACCTCCAAGATCCTTTGTGTTTCTGGTCCACTGACCCACAGCAGAGCAAGAGGGCCAGGGCTACCTCTGCACATTTTCTGGACATGCAACTATGGCCCTGCAGCCTTTGTCAAAGTACTAGCACAGACTTGCAGTGTCCTGAGCACCACATCTCTCCTCACCCCAATTTTGCATGGATTCAATTATATTAGCAAGACAAATTTTTCTCCCAAGTTTGGTGTAAAGAAAGTCAGACTGTGCGTGTTCCCCAAGGGTAATATGCAAAAATACTATAAAAGCAAAGATATTTTAAAAGTGAAAATATAAATCCCAAGTGACAGGGGAGAGGATGAGAGGGAATGGCCTCAAGCTCCGCAAGGGGAGGTTTAGGCTGGACATTAGGGAAAACTTTTTCACAGAAAGGGTCATAGGGCCCTGGCAGAGGCTGCCCAGGGAGGTGATTGAGTCACCTTGCCTGGAGGTGTTTAAGGGATGGGTGGATGAGGTGCTGAGGGACATGGTTTAGTGTTTGATAGGAATGGTTGGACTCGATGATCTGGTGGATCTTTTCCAACATGGTGATTCTATGATTCTATAATAAAAGCCTGAACTTTTGCATTTGCTCCTGAAATACCTTCCTGATCAGCAGCAGAGGAGCCAAGGACAAGGCAGGTCTCATCATCACCCCACCTTGACAGCTTGGCTAGCACAAAACCTAGCTGCCATCATCTCAAAAGGCTTTGCACAACAGAAACATGTAGCACCTGCTCTTCAGCATCTGTTCTGCCCTCCTCTGCCTTGGGTGAATCCTGGGGACAGCTCAACCTCCAGCCATCCTAGCACTCCATGGCCCATTGGCACCTGTCACACCACAGTTCCAGGTTCCTATTTCCTGCAACTTGGGAGCCGTGAGTAAAGAAACAGCCTGCTGCTCAAACCCTCTGTGGGTCAAGGAGGAAAGGCTTTCTGTATTTTTAAACTAAACCTGACCTCAAAGGCAATCGTGAGCCTTATCACCCGTATTTTCTTCAACAGAAGTGATCCCACAGGGCCCTGTATATTACAGAGCTCCTTGGGCTGTGTAACATGAAGGGCAAATCATTCCTCAGTTAGCACATAGTGTTATCTTTCTTCTCTGACCACAAGCAAGCAGAAAGAAATGAAATACTGCTGGTTAGGAACAGAAGGTACAGAAAAGTCAGCCTAGGAGTGGTTTTACTCCATGTGGAGCCAGCATTTTCCGTCAGGTTCCTCTTGGCTTTAACACACACATCAGGGCCAAAAAAGCAAAAGGGTGAGCGCTGACTTACAGAATGTGAATGTTAGAAAGAGCACTCGGCATCTGAAATACCTTGAAGCAAAGGTAAAAATTGTGTTGCATTTCTTCCAGGAACATTGACCAGCTCCTACAAGTAAGCAGCCATAACTGGTCAATTCCATTTAACCCAATATCTTGAGTTGCCAGAGCACCTGTTTCAGGAAAACTGCTTGTGTCAAGCTAAGCAGCCTTTGGCACAGCTACCAACAGCCATGCCTGCAGCAGGTGGTCCTGCACCGCACCATGTACTGTTGGACAATCCCATACATGTTACTGAAATTAGAGACAATAGGTACTTATGTGAATTAATAATTAAAACAATTGAGGCATTTTCCTAACCCAAAATATACATAGAAAAACAAAACTAGAGGCAGCATAGCTCTGGTTGGAAATTTTTGCTTTGCCATGGCACTGAGCCCACTCATACGTTCTCACACAGTACCAATGGACTATAAACGCAACAAAGATGAGAAGACCTTGACCACAGATTTTTCTAGTACTATTGCAGCTAATGCTGAGTTCAGACCCATCCTACACAGCATCTCACACTGTTCCCATCCCTGCACACCTGTACTAACGTGGCTGCTACCCTATTTGTTCTCTGGTCTGGAGGAGAAAAACATGCTGCAGAGGCTTGACTAGCAAGTATCTGCTCAACTGGTGGACAAGAAATCTCAGTTTTAGCCAATATCACTAATTCTCCTTCCTTTCAAATAAAATCAGCTTTTGTTTAATACCTACCTGGAGTTAGTGTCCCAGACTACATGACTGCAGACAGCAATGCGTGGGGATTTGGAGCTGGCCATGTTCTTCTGGGGAAAAGCAGCCTGCCTGTACATACAGGTCTTAACCAGACTGTTGTGGGCTGAAGTAATGCAGATTCAGTTAATGAGCACTTAAATCCTTACCTTAGAGCAGGGTCTGCAACACCAAAGCGAGGAGAAAAGCAGTGAAACAAAGCTTAACATGCAGAGTCTACTGTTGGGCTGCTTCGTTCTTCAAGGCAACTCCTTTTCTTCCTTATCTATATCAGCATTCAGTGTTAACTGCAACTTCCTCGCGGCAGAGACCTCAAATCTCACTTACCTAGGAGACCTCTCACAGAGCTTAGGCGTGGTGTAATCAGAGGCAATGATAATAATAATTAATCGGTTTTGAAGATATCGTCCATCTTCAGTGTGTTTAATGAATGACAAAGACAAGGCCTCCCAGAAGTGCCGGAGGCTGTGGCTTCATCTAATGACATTTCTAAAAGCAAACCTCAACCACATGCTGGAAGAGATTAATTGCAGTAGATAGTCTGTCGGTCAAACTTTTATTGTCAGTTCATCTCAGAACATGAGCCCAAGGCTGAAAGAGGCAGAGCTGGAGAATACATCAGCTGATGGCTCATGTGGCTAGTAGTCAAAGGCAATGGTGGGGATAGTAATATTGAAGTGTAGTCCAAGAGTTTCATATTGATCTGCTGAAATAAGGATTAATAATAATCTTGATGATTCACAACATCTGTGCTGCCAGCCTTAGAACACCACGCCTCAGCATATTGTCCCGTTTTGGTTTTTTTTTTTCTTCAGACATAAAAGAAAGAAAGGGACACAGATCTGCACCAGATGTATGAGCTCAGCAAAAAGTTCAAGAGAAGAAACTAGCTCTCTGAAGTACAGAAGACCAGCTGACAGTTGTGATCATAACTGGCACACCCACATAATCTGATGGCTTTCTAAGAGCTGTGAAACATTTTTATTCTACACCTTCAGTTCCTGGACTGGCAAGGAAACAAGAACCTGCTTGTGCTTCTGTCTCTGAAGAGAGGAACTGTTGGACAACAAAAGCTCTGTCCTGCTTTCACCGTCTATAATATTTCTATTCTTAAGAAATTCTGGTAAACCCAAGTCAAAGATGTGCATGTGGAGAACAGAAACGCAGCAACGCCGCAGCGCCTGCTGTCCACAGTTGGATGCTGTGGTTCAGGTGCTGACCCTGGCATGCTTCCCACCACACTCACCATATCTGCTTGCCGAGGCTGCTACTCGCTTTGGTCCCCTGCTCCATGATCCTACTTTTTACCTGAGGGGTTTTATATGTATGTTTATACACATACACACATTTTAAATGTGCACGCGTGGACATTTTCTCCACACACTGCATATTTTTGTTACTTCAGGCATTTTCTTTCCTCCTAGGCAAACAAACCTTCTCAGTTTTTTAATTCCCTCCCACTCAAAACAATAGGCTAGACACAGAGTGAAACTGTCCCTCCTTAAATCAGGCTGCCACACATTCCTCTTGCTTTAAATAAGGGTCTATTGCTGAACTCATAATTTCCATTGTTTCTCTGTCAACAAGCAAGGCTGAAGCCCGTGGTGGTTCTCAACTGGGGCTGAAAAAGCAACCTATGCTGCCTATAGTTTGCTTGTTGCCTGTAATAAGCCATACTCAGTTGTAGTCTGGAGGTAAAAATATCACAAGCAAATGGTGAGGTGACCTTCATGACAAGGCTTGTAGAAGAGTGGGACTTCATTACCAAGGCATTTTAGCAAGTTACTCTACTCTTCAGCTTTTACAGATTCCTGGCTGAACCTATGCCTTCTCATTACAGAAAATCAAATGTCCTCAGAGAATGGGTTGCCATCAAATGAAGAGCTGACAGCTAAAAACTCCAGGCAAAACCACTTTAGAATACCCAAACTTACCATGGGAGAGCTGTTCTTTCATTGAAATCCCAAATAGCTGCAAAACACATGGGGTTTTATAAATTCATCATGGTACAAGTATGACAGTATGCATAATGTCAATACATTTGAGCTCTGTTAGTTTCTCAGCAAGCTATCCCAGGCAGCAGCGTGCTGCCTCAGGGCTCAGCCCACAACACCTTTTGCAGATATTTCCCAACCCAGAAAAGTTCAGGGCCTCCTTGTTTTTAACTCCTGTCAGTCATGCAAGCTCAAATCCTCTGTCATACACAAATGAAGATGCCCAAGTGTGAGATGCCAAATGCTCTGTTTTACTAAGGTGAGATCCACGTGTCAAGAAGCAAGTCTGTTTTATTTATAAAACTGAATGTAGTTATAACATTTTCCCCAAGCATTGGCATTACTCAACCATGCCATTCATAATGCAATGACTAACAGATACCCTATTTTTAAGCCTATTCTATTTGTTCCACACTAGGAAATGGAAAATGTGAATTTCTGTTGTTCAACTCTTGCGCCAGATATAGTACCTTATTCCTTTTGTTTGGAAAGTTTCATTTCCAAACACCATCCATTACTCAAACTGTATTAATGCAACAAATTTGCCATCCAAATAGTTTCCAGTAGGTCTCACCAACAGGATGTGTTTTTTTCTGGTGTTATGACCCTCACGTCAAAAAGCTCCACTTGGCATCACCTTTTAATCCAAATGCTTTCAAAATATAAGTGGGATTCTTGCCTGTTCAGGAGTTTCATCTGCAAGTGATTCACTACCTGTGAGCATCACAGGAATGCTCTAGACAGCAAGGACCACTGGAAACTACTCAAATGTTTTAGCACCTTAGTCTAGGGTAATTTATCTGAACCAAAACATTTGGTTTGAGTATTGCTCATCACCGGCTGAGTCCCCAGCTGCCTGTACCTGTCCTACACCACCCCAACAGCAGCTTGACAAGAGGGAATGGCCTCAAGCTCTGCCAGGGGAGATTTAGGCTAGATAGGAAAATGTTTTTCACAGAAAGGGTCACTGGGCATTGGAACAGGCTGCCCAGGGAGGTGGTTGGGTCACCTTCCCTGGAGGTGTTTAAAGGACTGGTGGATGAGGTGCTGAGGGGCATGGTTTAGTGTTTGATAGGAATGGTTGGACTCGATGATCCAATGGGTCTCTTCCAACCTGCTTGTTCTATGATTCTATGATTCTCTGGGATGTTTTACTCCATAGTACATTGATGGAGAAAAAAACCCACCTGAATTGAGATGCCCCTGGGTGGGTGTTTGGGAAGCATAACACCCTTTACAATGCACAGGGCAGACCAGGCTGCCCCAGAGGCTGTGTGCCATGGGAAGCCCATGGCCACCCTTGCTTCCAGTTCTGGCTGCAGGTAGCTCTACCAGCTCAGGCCACCATGGTCCCTCTCAAAGGCTTAGTACCATCACCATCATGCAGAGGCAGGTGACCCTGTGATTGTCCTTGTCCTCCCTAGCCCAGCACCAGAAACAAACAGCAGGTCTCACCCAGTGATGCAGAGGAGAAATCAAGAGTGTGTTGCACATTGCCCCTTGTCTTACTTTCCTTTTCCATGTACCCTCACTGTGACACTGGAGATAAAGAGGGGCTTGTCATGACAACGGCAGAGAAGTGGATGAACATTTCAATCCTTTGTATAGAAGCTGCTGTTTGTTTATAACTCTCCTCCACTCTCCTTTGCTAGAGCAAATCTGATCTTTAATATCTTTAGCTTTTCTCATCCTTCAAAAAGTGTAATAGTATTTCTGATGGAAAATTAATTAAACATATTGACAGCCACAATTTAATTGTTGGAGATGAGATAACCTCTAGGAAGAAGTCAAAGAAAAAAACATGCCTTAAAGTAAATCTTTCTAGGACAAAACAGTAGCATGAAAACAAAGTTTATATTTACTCTATCACACCTGATTTCATCCCGTCACTACACCTCACGTTCAAAATTAACCACGGACGTTTCTGTAGAAGAGAAAAATGTTCCCATGGTTTGTTTTCTTTTGAACGTCATCCAAAAAGTCATGTGCAGAATATATCAAAAGGTGTATGTGGTCTGAATGCTGCTACATCCCACTAGTGAGTAAACCAGGACATCAAAATTGCTTAATAGTAACAAGAGACAAAACTCATACTGACCCAGTGCCCCTGATAAAACTTATAGTACAAGTGCCTATATGGCATATAGAAAAATAACGAACATATCAAGCCTTTCACGTTTAATTAAAGCTGCAACATCCAAACCCTCAAGTGGGACTGGAGTTGCTTGGCCAGGAGTCCCATGAGTGCAGCCCCTTCTCCGACACCCAGCCATCAAAATCAGTGATGCTTCCCATCATCTAATGCCCTATGAGACACTCTGCTCATGCACGAGTCCCTCCCCTCTGGAAAATATGTCCCTGGTGAACAAGGGCTGCCCAGACTTCCCCTCTTCCTGCTGCAGCAGCAGCATTGTCTCAGCAGATGTGGCTTTGTCTCTGCAAGACTGGATGCCCTGACAGTTGTTGAAGGCAGATTCATGGCTGGGGAAACCTGTTCTGCCTCCACCGCCTCTCTGGTATACACAGGACTTCAGATGGGAAGGGGCGGAGAGGCACTGCCAGGACTTCCAGTCACTGATGCTTGGGGGAACACCTAAAGTCAGTCAGTGTCAATGACAGTTGTGTCAAGCTAAAGCTTATTTTCTTTTCAAGGTGGGTCAGAATTTACTTACCTGCCCAAACAGCAAACAGCCAACAAAGCAAGCTGCAATCAGCACAAGATGAGTGCAAATAACTGGGGGGTTTTGCAACTAAAAAGAGGAAAGAGTGCTTCCCCCCTCTCCTCCCAACTCCACCCAGAGCAAACCAAGCACAAAAGGCTTCTGTTCAGTCTTCGAAGTAAAAATCCCCTGGCATTTCAGTTTGTTTGACAACATGCTGTTAACTGAGGTTAAAACTGCGGAAATATGTTGATTTGGAACACAAGGACTCCAAGCATGCATCTGCCACCATTTCTGTGGTTGCATATGCATAGGGATATCTCTTCTGATGCATTTTCTGTACAAGCAAATAATTACAAAGAAAAGAAAAAGGAAATAATGATATGGGGTAATTCCCATTAAGAAACTTCCAGTAGCTTCCTTCACATGGCATTCAGGACATTGCAGCCAGAGATTAAAGGGAGGGAATAAGTTCTGTGGCTCTAGCCCTGACTCTTTGAAGTGCTAATAAAAAACCAAAATGGAATTTCCCTGCTTGGAAAAATCTTTGGGTGAAATAACTTTTTTATTTCATTTTTAATAGTCATAGAATTGGATTGCACTGGTGGGAAGGGAAAAGACTAGAACTTTGCAGCTCCAAATCCGCAAGTTACAACTAAAAGGCTTTCAAGCAGTCAAATTCAGCTTTCACTACCAGCAAAACTTCTGTTGGCAGCTGCAGGCATGGCTTCTAGTTGTAAGAACTTGATGCCTGCTGGGTTAAAAGTGCTAACTGGGGACTCTGAACGGCTTCACCAGGGGCAAATCCTGTATGACAAGCTTAGTGGTCTTCTATGATGTATTAACCACAGCAGTGGACAGAAGTGATCTATCTAGACTTCTGTGAAGCCGTTGACACGATTCCCCACAGCATCCTCCTGTCTCATCCTCCTGCAAGTTAGCAGATGGCACCAAGCTGAATGGTGCTGTTGCCACACCAGAAGGATGGAATGTCATCCAGAGGGATCCAGACAGGCTGGAGAAGCGGGCCTGAGAGAACCTCTATAGGGTCAACAAGGCCAAGTGCAAGGTCCTACACCTGGATTGGGGCAATCCCCGATTTCAGTACAGGATGGGGGATGATGTGGTTGAGAGCAGCCCTGCAGAGAAGGACTTGGGGATGCTGGTCCATGAGAAGCTCGACATGAGCCGGCAGTGTATCTTTGCAGCCCAGAAGGCCAGCTGTATCCTGGGCTGCATCAAAAGCAACATGGCCAGCAAGGTGAAGGCGGGGATTCTGCCCCTCTATTCCTCCCTTGTGAGACTCCATCTGGAATACTGTGTCCAGTTCTGGAATCCTGAATGTAAGAAGGATATGGAGCTGTTGGAACAGGTCCAGAGAAGGGCTGCAAAGAAGGTCAGAGGGCTGGAGCACCTCCCATATGAGGATAGACTGAGAGAGTTGGACTTGTTCAGGCTGGAGAAGAGAAGGCTTCAGGGAGACCTTATAGCAACGTTCCAGTACCTGAAGGGGATACAAGAAAGCTGAGAAGGGAGTTTTTACAAAGGCTTGTGGTGATAGGACTAGGGGTAATGGCTTTAAATTGGAGAGGGGCAGATTTAGACTAGACATAAGGAGGAAATTCTTCACCATGAGAGTGGCGAGACACTGGCACAGGTTGCCCAGGGAAGTTGTGGATTCCCTTTCCATCCCTGAAAGTGCTCAAGGTCAGGCTGGATGGGGCCTTGGGTAGCCTGATCTAGTGGGACATGCGCCCGCCCATGGCAGGGGGGTTGGAATGAGGTGATCTTTAAGATGCCTTCCAACTCAAACCATTCTATCATTCTACAATTCTCTGTGAACAGACCGTCAACAGAACAGCATCAAGAAGTCATGCTACGTTTTCTACCAAATACTTTAAAAGCACTTAAAAAACTTCATCATTGCAAAATACCATTTTTGCCTGTAAAAAAAGATTTCTAAACCAGTTGTGCCACAAGAAGCAGGATGGAAGAAACTTGTGTTCTTATGGATTCCCCACTCTACAATGGGATTTTTTTTGTTTTTGAAAAAACCCCATAAGGTGGCAGAAGTGTTGCAGAAAAATAGTGCCTTTCCCTCCCTCATTTTGCTTCTCAGGTCCACGTTGATTTTCTTCCCTTTACTCTCGTAAGAGGCACTAGCAGGCACCTCTCCTGCATGGGTCTATTTACCATCTTCTCATGGAAGTCCTGTGTACCTGGCTGGACAGCAAGAGTACCTGCAACGTAAGTTCTCCAATGAGGTTTCTGCCTGAAGCCCTCTTTGTGGAATTGGTGCAGAATTTGCTGCACCATCTGGCAGTGTGTAATCAAGAGGCGCACAGGGAAATTGAGATGTTTGCAAGCAAAATATCTAGCATCTGCAAGTAGGAAGCAGCCTCATAGCCAGCCAAGCTGCGGTGTCATCGGCAGAAGATCCAAGAAGATCCATTTCCAGATCCAAGCTAGGTGATTTTGCAATGTCAGCTGAGGAAGCACTTGGTTTTACAATGATTTGGGACTGCGCTGTTATTCATACTGACTAATGGTAACAAAATGGCAACCTACTCATTTCTCTTCCACCCTAGGCAATAGGTGACAGCTCTGTCAGCATGTCCTTGGGCTATAATGAGTTACACTGTGGGTAACAAAGCAAATGCATCTCTTCAGTGCATTTCATTCTCTGCTAGCAGTCAGTCATCTATTTAGATGCACAAGAAATTCTGTCTGACTCAGCTGGCCACGTGAAGGCATCTCTCGTCAAGGAAATGAGTGGCACTGGTATCCACTCTCTGCCTTTACTGCTCACCACCACCTTGTGCCATCCAGCCCTCAGAGGTAACACAACTTCTCAGGATTTAGTTCCATTCTCATCTGCCCTAAGGTATAATTTATTTCCAGTAGGACTTCAATAGCTTTCTTTAATAGCTCTGAAAGTTTCCTTCACAACAGGGATCTCAGAGCCAAGCTGTAGAATGGGGCTGTTTCTATTGACACCTCACTCACACTCAGTGACTTCTTTCTTGCCTCATAAGTGTGTCTGATGCCTGTGCCTCCCTGATCACACAGTAGCTCAAGGTCGCTTGAGACAGAGACCTTCTGGAACTTGGTGTTTGCAAAGCACATATATCATGGTGAACTTTGGTGAAGAATTAATCACAGCTTTTAACCTGAGGAGTTGTTCTCCTGTCCTCCTCACAGCCCACACATCTGTCACAGCCCTCAGCAACAGTGACATCTGATGAGCAATGTACCCCTAAAACAATACAGCAGCACCTTCCTTCCATATTGACATTCTTTAATGTTGGAACTGGACTATGTATGAAATGGTTCTGGCAACATGTTGGATATATAAGGGAGGCAAGGGCAGAGAGATCAGATACTGAGCAGTACTGTTATCCAAATACATTTTGGAAAGCTTTTGGAGTAGAAGGGAGTTACAGGACATGTTGATGTGTTAATACATTGCTACGCTCTATGGAGAGGAAAGGTTGGGTATTTATTACTAACTAGCACCATACTCCTCCAAAATTGTGCTAGTTCCCTCCCTGCATGGTTCCACAAGCAGACAAAGCATGGAAAGTTCTTGTTAAATGTCTCTCCCACACAACAAAATTTGGCAGAGAGATTAACAGCATCACGTACTGCACCTTCTTTTTAATCTCATGTAAAAATTTTGACTGCTGAGCTACTCTCCTTAATCAGCAATGAGCCATTAGAACCGCTCCTCAGTGAGTACATGCTGGAACACTGTACTACGCTCAGAAAGCTTTTTGACCTACCTACAGGAGCTATGTTATAGCAGCACTAGCCTATAATTAAGGTTGTGTCAAAGTTTCCATTCTATAATGCTGCCCTGAAAGGGGAGAGTATGCAGAGCTGAAGGCACCTAGGAAACTCATGGTTACTTATCAAATTGCTTGGGAATTTGCTTAGTATTTTTCAAAAACAAGTTATAAAAATAATATAAGTTCTTTAGTACATTTGAGACCTCAAACTGAATACCTAGCCATGATTCACCTCAATGAATTCAAGACCCATGCCCCTTCTTGAAGATTTCCCACAGCATAAACTGCATTATTTACATAAGCCTGAAGTATTTCATGCCATCCTGCCTTGAGATCTAAGGCAGTAGAAGTCTTTACTCATACTACTAGTCCTGCAGCATAACTAGTTTAGTTTTCCTTGCTTACTATGAGCACGCTGCATCAAAGTGGACTTCCTTATCAAGCAGCAACACTGGCCCTTAAGATGAGCTCAGGAATACTGTACAGATTGTGTGTGTATGTTTACTTGCTATCCGATTAAATTATGTAGTCTCCTTAAAGCATAAAAAAAGCTGCCAGAAAATGCCTAAATTCTTAGCTATAAAAATAATCTAAGAAAATACATTCACTTGTACTTTTAGAAATAATACCGTGGTCATGCTTAGCTGAACCTTGAAACATAATTATCCTAATCAGCAGCACCATGACTGGTATGGCCATGAGACCTGTCCACTTGGTTCCAGTGGTGAAGGAAGGTCCGTTAAATACAGATGTGCAAGTGAAGAATAAATAAGTAGAGGCTTACTCTTTGTGAGCCTCAAAAATCAGTAAGAGATTAAGGAATTAAGAGATAGTTCATGCTGCATGAGCAACCTGGTGATGCAGAGCACGTGTGGCACAGGTCCAGCTGCTGGATCAGAGCTATTTTTACAAAGGGGATCATTGTAGTAATCCCTACAGCAGTAGCATTGCCAGGTGAATGAAGAACATGGAGGATTACTGTGTCCACCATGAGGAGGCACACATGAAGGCATATTTTGTTCAGGTAAAGTGCCAGTTGACTTCTGATTCTTTTTGTCCTTGCTGAGCAGTGGATCAACCAAAACAGAGGTGAGTCCCCATGGCCTACTACACAGAAGTGCTTCATCTCCTGAATTCTTTCAGTAACTGCGGAGTATAACAATCATCTCAGCACCTTGTTTCAAGCCACACCAGGCCAGTGTGACTAAATTCCATTTCACAGAATGGACAAAATTTTAAGAGTGGAGAACAAGAGGTACCAAGGGCCATGCAACTGCTTTTTATGCCAAATCATGTATTTCCCCAGCTCAAATAACATCTATAAATTTCATCCTTACTTAGAATCATAGAATTGTTCAGGTTGGAAAAGACCTTTAGGATGATCAGAGTCCAACCATAAACCTAACCCAGCCAACTCCCACTAAACCATGTCCCTAAGCATTACATCTACGTATCCGTGGTCTTTGAAACACTTTCAGGGAGGGTGACATAACCTCCTGGGCAGCTTGTTCCAATTCTTACCATAACTAAGGCTCAGTCCAACATGATGCAGTTCCAAACCTGGAAAAGGCAAAGAATATTCTATGCTACTGTTAAAAGCACTTTTATGCTGCTGGTCCTATTTGTATTAGCCTGACAGTAACTCATACTAAAAAAAAGCTTTTGGATTAACTCATCTGTTTAATTCAAATATGCCCTGTGGATTAGCATCACTTTATATAGTGACCATAATGAGCTGAGCATCCAAACTTCACCTTTCACATTTGTAAGCAGTCAATTTTCACTGTGTATACCTATGTGTCCCTTTTAAGCAAATGGTTTTAAGAAGAAAAGTTGACAAAAATACTTTGATTTTTTTTTCTCACAATACTTCAAATATGTCTAATGGCTACGTAACACCAGCAGGTTTTACTCTTGTTTATATGGCACAAAGCTAGGCCAGGGCAGTTGGTAGAGTGAAAGATAATGCGATGCAAACAGAATTGTATCTCAGATATTTTCTGTTCTCTGGTGTAAAATCATACCCCGCTTTTAACAGGTAGCTTCACTGCTGCTTACGCCTTCTTTGAGCTTGCATACAAAAACTGGAGTAACAGTAGTTTGAAAAGGTATGATACGAAGACCTCTGCAAAACTACAAGCATTAACTGTCACTGCAAGTCTGTAATGCATGCAAGGCTTTCTATAACCTGCTTCTCCTGTTAGGTGAGCATTGCAGCAATGACTTCTCTGCAGTGACAAAAAAACTTCTCTCCACAGAATCGCTACACCCCAGCATAAACAGCCCACATAGAAAATGCTTCACTGTTTGGATTAACCCTGTGTTACGGTATGCATGCTGTCTTGCCTACAGCAATACTCAGACATGCATGTTTCTCAAGGAGTGGAAGTAACCTTGCTGTGAAAGATTGGAAACATGTTCGATGTTTTTAGAGGTTATAAAGCACAAACTACACAAACAGAAACAAAGGTCTTCAAAGCCTGTACTGCATTCTTGTGGCCTTCTAACAAGTTGAGATATGAAGCTAACTGCTAGCTATGTTTCAGTAGTTAACCTGCTTTGAAAATGAAGATTTCTTAGCAGGCTGATTTAAACACTTTATGTAAACTTTTTTCTCATGAATGTGGAATAAGGGATCAAACGGTCCGGTTTGAGCTAAAGTAGAATCAGTTTTCTAACTTTTCAGCTAAGCCTCATCTAAGTAGTTTCCTGAAAGTTAATTGCATGTGTTACAGACACCATTTCTCTCTAAAAGTGTTAACACAGAGCACTAGTATGCAGAAAGCCTTTGCTTATTCTTATTCCTATAGTAAACAAGTCTATCCTCAAGCTGATAGGATGCTTTAAGTGAAAGGGGAGAAAAAGGATCATATCTGCAGGGAGAAACAGACAGGACAAGTGACCCCAAACTGACCAATACAGTATTCCATCCCGTATACATCATACTCGGTATAAAACTGAGGGACCACAAGGGGCAAGCTCTCTTCTTTGATGCCCAGTGTCCAATGTGGACATCTTTTGTCTTTTTGTCCCTGATCCCAGACCCATGCATGCCTGGATCCAGTTTGAGTCCAGTCTGGGACTTTTTCCTTGTGCCTGCTCTGTAGTGTTTATGGTAATGTAGTCAACAAGAGAATGATTTTGTATGTTTGTGTATATTTTTATAATTTTTGTATTACTAGTACTTTCCTTATAATTATTGTTTCATTAAACCTCTTTTAGCTTTGATTTCCAACTCATAAGTCTTTCTCTCATTTCCCTTTCCTCAGGGGTTGGGACTGGGTCCACAATGGCTTGCATTTAGCTGCCAATCAGGCTGGGCTGGGGCTGAACTCTTACAGTGGCATTAATAAAAGTAGGTACCAAGTACCACATTGTATCAGAACTTACTGCCTAAATGGTTTATGATTACCCATGAAAAATGTATTTTGCTACAAGATTTCCTATACACTACAGATATGCTTCAAATCAACTATATTCAAAGGCATCAGAGACAAGGAATATTGTACTTTCTAATCTCATACTGAAGTTATTTTTTTCCACATCTGCTACTGTGATGGGAATCTTAGCTGAAGGTTGAGTTTTGAGGTTTTTAGTTTTATTCAATAGCATGCAATGACATTGCTTGATATTTAGCTCCACCTACGGGCACCACCACATACCTCTTTCAATTCACTAAAATTAAACAATTTAATTATGCCTTAAAGCTGTAATCGTACAAGTCTTCCCACCCCACAACTCCAAAGAAAAAAAGTATATGCCCAATTCTGTTGAGAACTGCAATGAAGGAAGTTATTATCCAAATCATGCAGCGCACAGTTTGGTTAATGAAAAGGAGAGGAATGAAGGGGAAAAAAGGCAACACAGACGACTGCATTTTAGAAATGAAACAAAAATAAGATTCAATGTCTGTTTTTAGAGTATATATAAAATTACATCCTTATTCTCCAAGGCATTCCTACTGATTGACTCCTAAAGTCACGAGAAAGACAGACTGTTTTATTTAATTGTCCTGACAAGAGAGACACTGTAAGGAAATAAGACTAGGATGACTTCACCAAAATCTACTTAAAAGCCTGCCAGGTTTTGAAAGGTGCATTTTAAAGCTTTAGAAGAACTATTACAGAAAAAGTTGAAAAGATAGTAAGAATCAGGAGACTTAAGTGTATGACGTAAGAGAGAGGGGAAAGTAACAACAGGATTTTAGCAGAGACCTAGCAGTATAACATTTCAACCACTGAAATACACAGAGGTAGAGAGCTTACAGAGGAGGTCCGGAACATGCCTAACCCTAGCAGCGTCCCTAAGCACACAAAAAGTACATGACATTCCCATAAAAGACATTTGATTGAAGTAATGCTAATGCCTACCTAAATGACACTTCAAGGACCTCTTCGCTTTTCCACTTTAGCACTCTTTTAGGCTTGATATTGGAGTAACTCCAAATAGTCAGTCAGTCAAGAGACAATGCTCATTGGCACAAAAGACTCAGAAGACATACATATTTTCTATCTCTTCCTCCATATTTCTACAGTACTTCAGGATATCCTACTCTGTAAAATTTTAACTCAAATAATGAGGCTTCAGATAGGAAACTGAACAAAATGGATTTGGAAGCAACAGAGTTGTGGGCAAAACTAGTCTGGCATAAAGAGTCTATCCAGGCTAACAAGCAAAGCAAGTTGAAAAGTAATTAAAAGGTGATATATATTAAAAAAAAAAAAAAAAAGATACAAGTCAAACTCCTGCCAGTACACTAGGGCTCTCTGTATGGTTGCTTATCTTTGAATGAGCTGCTCACTGGACTCAAAAAGTTTTAGAGTAGGATTGATACTATCAAAACTTCCAGAGATTTGGAGAAAGGTACACAGCAGCTAGCATCACACTCACAAGTCTGACTTGTTCCTGGGCCTACAGAAGTACTCTACAGTGCACCCTATGAGATGGGGAACTGATTATGTCTTGGCCAGTCACAGATGCACATCATCAGAACACAGTACAATAGGCACCTGTAAAATAAATGATAAGCATGTATAAATGACAGTAGGAGACACGCAACACAGAGTAAACAGAAAATCCAATATAATTTCACTAGAATTAAGGGATATGACACCTTGGGAAAAGTTCTTAATTGCACTTGCAGGTTTCATTTAAGTGGGCTGTGGTAGTAATGAAGCTGAAAACAAAATACACTCCTGGCATAACTTCAATGGCAAGAAAACCCCATCCCAACAAATTTGCACTCTATGAAAAGGACTGAGACTAGGAAATGCAAACTTTAAATACATAATTACTTCTAATATGAAAGTCATTATTGACATATTTCATATCCAGAGGCAAAATCAGCAGCAGACTGAAGACTACTGAAAAATTTCTGGCCAGTGCTCTCCCTGTACTGTGCTACAAGCATACAAGACCTTTGCAAAACGATTGTAAAGCCTGTGACAAAGTTCTGAAGCAAATGACACTGAGCTGTACCTATTCTTGGGTAAGAGAAAAGGTGATTTCAGAAAGAATGCTGAGGAAATGCTTGTAAACCTTCGACACTCTCAGTCTTCTGGAAATAGGGAGTAATACCTTGTAGAAGAATGGCAGGGGTGGGAGCAGGAAGCAACATAAGGAAGAACTGGAGTTTCTCAAGCTAGTCTTTGAGAGGCAGAAAGTTGAAAACAGAACGAGTGATAGAATAGCCAGAAGTGACAAAGTGCCACTTCGACCTTCTGTTTCTGCCTCTACTTTTTCAACCTTCCATAGTTAAACTCCCATCAGTTTATTTCTTTTCATACTTTACATGGACTGTACCACAGTAAAAAACAACTGCCGCTTGTCATCTCAGCAAGACAACAGAGATTCTATAATCTCAGTTACACAAACACAGACCATGTAACTGACAAAAAGCTTCGAGTGTGATAGTCACTATTTTATCAATGGAAATTTTGTCAGAGAAGATAAATCCAGACCTCCCAGATCCATCCTGTCACCTACTCATCAGTCGAGACACATTTGTGTTGTTGCTTTATTCACTGTAATGTACAGTATCTTGGGGGATGTCTCATCTTTGTTATTAACTAGTTTATTTTCTTCTTTTTAGGCACATTAAGCAGGAAATGCTGCTGAAGTGCACTGGGCAAACCAGGATAAAAGCAAATATGAAAGAAGTGCAACAACTGAACCCAAGAACTAGTAAGTGAATTTATGAACTTAGTCTATGCTTTGACTAAAGGTATACCTCTTGCCATCATTATGTTTGGAACTAGGAGAGGATTCAGGACATAGAAGCAGCAGCAAGTAAACTTTATAGATACATTTTCAATTTTAAAATCTTGATTTCCCCAAGACATTCTTTCTAGTGTGACAAAGCAAAACTTGACTAGGCAAGTGATTATGCCTGAAGCAAAATCCATGCCATAACTGTTAAAATGGTATGAGAGAGTTGCTGGAGTTCATTTCTTCCCCACCCTTGACAAGTCTGAACTACACAAGAACAACTACTAATACACTTGTGCAATATTTCAAATATTAAAGTTACTACACATGTTGTTGCTTTGAAAAACAAAACCCTGGTTAGAAACAAACTCTAGCCTTAGATGTTGAATTCACCTTGGCAACAATAAGGTCCTTAATGTAGTAATACATGCACAAACACATAATCAAACAAAAGGAACATGTATCACTAAGCAAAAAAGTCTTCCAAAATGACAAATGCTACTGATCACTTAAAAGATTTATGGAAATTGTGCATGCTATTCTTTTGCAGAGGGCAAATAAAACATGAGTTATACTTCTAAAAAGAAAAAAAAATCAAGTCTTCCATGCAAAGCAGAATGGCTTGGCTTGAATTGCTCTTTCACCTTCTATCTTTTGTTACATCATTTAAAGACCAAGTTATTTCTGTTACTCTCTGCAGGAATTCCCTTTGACAGACCTGCTATTAATGAATGGCAGCACTTAGAATCATAGAGTCATAGAACAACCAGGTTGGAAGAGACCCACCGATCATCAAGTCCAACTGTTCCTATCAAACACTAAACCATGTCCCTCAGCACCTTGTCAACCCATGCTTTAAACACTTCCAGAGAAGGTGAATCAACCACCTCCCTGGGGAGCATATTCCAATGCCTAATGATGCTTTCTGTGAAATTTTTTTTCCTAATGTCGAGCCTGAACTTCCCCTGGCAGAGCTTGAGGTCGTTCCCTCTCATCCCCTGTCACCTGGGAGAAGAGGCCAGCTCCCTCCTCTCCACAACCTCCCTTCAGGTAGTTATAGAGAGCAATAAGGTCTCCCCTCAGCCTCCTCTTCTCCAGGCTAAACAACCCCAGCTCTCTCAGCCGTTCCTCATAAGGCCTGTTCTCCAGCCCCTTCACCAGCTTTGTTGCAGTTCACCATTTCAAACCATTTCTGTGTATAAAACAATTTCTTTCAATCATCAGTGCTTCCTAGTCGTAAGTATCAAGAAGAATGTTCATCATTAATATCAGTAACTCCTTTCTGCTGTGAAAGGATTTCTGTCTGTATTGAGAGTGAAACCTTCAGTGAGTTTTTGCATTACATGTTTTGCAACACAAAGACTTACAGTTACTAGGTAATGCCATTGAATACTGATACATCTTCATATTCCAAGAGCTTTAAAGAAAGAATTATTCATGTTGTAAAAGAAAACTGGTAAGGATATTAGGAATGCACAGGGATTACTATAGAGTAGTAAGATGCTGATATATTTATTAGAGGCATGTCAACTTCAGGCACAGAATAATCAGTTTTTAACTGGAATGTTCTGGACTGCAATTTATTTATTAGCAGATTCTCACACTTTGAATGAGATCATGCACGTATCTTAAGCAGAAGGCTGAAAAGCTTTCTTCTGAACAGATTCATTTGGTAGGCAAGGATGTGACCTGGGACAATATTCTTACCTTCTTCAAATCAGAACTGTTTGGAAGCTTATAGTTCACATTTTTGGCACAAAATCTTTAACCAGTTTCATGCACAAATACCACACCATTTACTAGAAGACAATAAAATATTTTAATTTAAATATGCCTCATACTATACAACTGTATAAAATACTAACTAAGCATTCATTTGAACATTCGGAAAAAACCCAAACAAACAGAAAAAGCAAGCAACACGCTCTAGTAGTGATAACAAAAGGTGGTATCAGCCAGGATATGCAACCAGAAACACAGGCAAGTTACTGTCTCACAAACCTTTGTTTACAATAACCATCAAAAGGGGAAACAGACTGTAACCATCCTAAGACTTCCATGGTTTCTAGTGGCCACCTGACTAGGCAGATGTCAGTGTACTAAAATGACAAAACCAAGGTTGATGTTTACCATTCCTTTTTATTCAAAGGTAGCACTGCTTCCTTAGGATTGCTAGGAAACAGAACAGCAACTACCTGTGTTTCCAATGCAGAATTAATGCTTTGATTGGTAATCATGGAAAGATGGAAAAAAGACAAAACACGAAGTATTCCAACAGTTTTAAATTGAATGAAGTGAAACACTAAGTCCAGCAATAATTTAAGAAACATGGAAATTCTTAAAGGCAGTTGTGGCAAACCTACAAAGTTTCTCTCAATTTTATTTATTTTGTGTGTTAATAAGCTGTACATGTATCTGGCCGATTCTTGTATCTTAGTAACACAAAATAACTCTACCCATTCCTACATCCATAAAACATAGTTCCAGTAATACATGACATTAGCTCTTCTTAACACTTAACATAGAGAGAGTGCTACTTCAGTTAGGTCCAGGACAGGCACCAAATACCAGTAATTGTTTAAATCCACAGGGCGTACCAATCAAAACAGGATCATAACTGTAAGTATTACTGAAGTTCAACATATTCCTGCTCTCTGTAGTCACAGGACAGCAATTTCCATTTTACTTAGTATAATGACAGGCCTTCAATAATGACATGTTTACACACTATGCCACAGATTGGAATGGAATCATTACACATCTTACTTTTTTAAACATATATTATGTATTTTAAAAAAAAAGGTGTAAAGCTGGCCATTTAAATCAATGTTTTGCTTCAAACGGCACAGAATGAACTTCTTCATATCAACTCCAGCTACAGAACTCATTCTCAGGCCAACTGTGGCAGAAGCAAACCAACAGAGAATCATGCTTTGATTTCTAAAAATATATTGAGAAGCTTCAAACATCTCCTTTCTAAAGCTGTAAGTGATATTTTCCCACAGATATTAGCTGCTATCTCTTAAGAAAACTACCGAAACACACTTCAAAGTGAGGATCTCCATTTAAAAAAAAAGTAGTAAAATACACTCCTGTAAGCTTCATTCCTCTAAACTTGTATGTCATGAGCTACTGTCCTTAAACATTAATGCATAAAAAACACTACAGCTTCTCCCACATATACCAATTACTTACATATGCATCATTACTTGGCATTGAGCATTTCTAAATACCAGCTTATTCTGGAAGCAAAGCTAAGAAAATTTATATTCATGGACATACAAAGCCAGTAGAAAAATATACAAGTGTGCAGTTTGTAAAACAGTTCACAACAGGAATGAACGAGGAAAAGGCACTCCATCTCTCTTAGCTGTTCTACATGCTGCGTGCAACTTTTAAATCACTGTTAAACTTTTGCTCACAACAACGTGGATTCCCAAACTGAACAAAGTTAATGTCTCTCCCTTACCACTGAAAAATTACCTTGCCGTGAATATGCAACATTAGCTTTATTTATACATTTAAGAATTCTTTTTTTTTCCAAGTGAGAAAGTCAAAGCTACAGAACAAATTTTATTGAAGATATAAATTATTTAAACTTAAATAATTTAAAATCAAGTTATTTAAGGAACTTTCCTATTGCACGTTCTTCCATTATTTGCCAGATAAAATCCTATATAGGCATTCAAAAGGTTAAAATTTTAAAAGCACAAGTTACATAGCACCAAAATATAGTGCTGAAGAAATTGTATTCCTGCTGCAAAATGAGTGCCAATAAAACCAAATATAAATATATATGTATATACACATCTAATAGCAAGTCCAGGATGCTGAGATAATAAATACTTGAAACAATTTCCCAGATTTCCAGAAACATATGAGAAACTATAGAAAATAATGCAAAGTTACCTTAGAAGACTAAGAATACACATGCACAAAATGTGTTATAAGACAAAGGTTTATAATTCCCATACTTTAATCTTTAAACCCATCTCTGTTATCGCTACGTACTCCACAAAATGACTAGCCTATTAGTTTGAGGACTTATGTGACTCAGAATGAAGGAAGCTTCCCCCAGCTGCTTTATAATGGAACAGCCTACAGTACCCCCAGAAAATAATCCTAGTTTGTCCTGTTACGTCTCAAAATGTCATCTTCTGATTATCTTTCTTTCCCAGTGATCTGGGAATACACACATGACATCCATCAACCTGCAGCATTAAAAATAAGGATGAAACTTCCTATATTTTTTCAGAGCAAACTTATATTGGTGTTTCTCCTGCCATAACTGCTGCTGTTGCCACCAAATCTGTGACCTGCTATTTCCACAGTAAATGTTTCCCTTGCGTATGTCTACTTGTAACCCTTAGAAATACAACAGCAGTTCAACTTAAATGGGTGGGAGTATATTCTGGCCTTCTGGTCTGAATAATTTTTGGTTTCGGTTTCTTTGTTTCTTCTTCCACATCATTTTCCTGGTCACTCTCACATACGTGGACGACAACACTGGGAGTAGTGTCAGTTGCAGCATGTAGCTCATACTTCTCTCCTGAAAGTTAACATATTAGCAAAACTGGTTAAAAAGGATCCACTTTGTACGAAACCATGAAAATAAATTAATAAAAAGAAAGGAATATATAAAAACGTATAAGTAATACACAGATGACAAAAGCCTGATGCCACAATACATTACACAGCGCAGGCAGGTGCACTGGCAACCACCTGGAAGCATTTAGGTTCTGTTTTAAAAGCAACATAGCTCAGTAGCTCTCTCAGCTCTCTCTTAAAAACAACTTTACATAAATTACCTTAGGCGTTCAAGACAGCATTCTACAAGAACAGTCATAAGTCTTCCTGGTGGGTTTTTGTCAATTTAAAGCCTACAAGACTGTCCATCCACTGTACCACATTCAGGAAGAACTTTGTTTTCCTGAATGATGGCAAAACCACAGGATCTTACTTCCCTTCAAAAGCTTTCCCTGTTAAGAAAGCTGGATGCTGTCCTTCTCCCCTCACACAGAGGTGCTCCAATACTGTTCTGGCATTCTGTGGGGCAGCAGAGCTAGACTTCAGCAGGCTTCAAGCATATATGATGTGAAACACTGATATAATACAGCCAGTGTGTAGAACTGCTATGATGCAAGTTTTATTGACAGCTGATCTGAAATCTATTTTTTCCATAATATAAAGAGCTACTTTACTATCTAACCAGGTGTTAAATAATTTTAATCATATTAGATCAGGAAAAGAACAAACTATTTCTTTTCATCACTTCCCCGATCAGCTTCCCTTAATTTTTTTTTCTTGTTGCTTTGTACTCATTACCTCTTAGTGGACAGAACAGTCTCCATTAAGACCACTACAGTGATCTGCACATTGGCTGTTCAAAGAGCTAACATCTGTGGCTAGCAGCACACTTTAGTGTGCCAAAGTTCTGAGTCTCTGCTCTGTTCCCCCAAGAAGTTTAGGGAGGGGAACTGGCACAAAGAGCAATTCCACAGGAGTCTCCTGACTCCAGTTCTTTAGAAATGCACAAGCCTTTGAGCTAGAGTAACCCCTGCTCGCTCCTTGGTAGCAACTCCATGTTCCAATGAACATTGCAGTCAAAATGTAGAGTTTTATGGGGCTCAGCAGGCAAAACACACATGAAAAATCTCATGGGAAAAGGGATCACAGATCTGCCAATGAGCTTACTGCAGGGCATCTCAATAACAGAACTTTCAGAGGAAAAAGGACCCACTTTTATTGCTCAGTAATCCCTTAAGTATTTATCTTAAGACCTACAGGTTTCTTTTTGATATTCCTAATACTTAAAAGGAAAGTCCGTAGTAAAAAAACCAGCACCCATGGAGCAAGTTTTGAACTTCCATAAAATCAGTAAGTTGTAATGTTATTTATTTATTCATTCCATGTGTTTCATCAAAAACAACTTTTATTCTAACAAGCATAGTCTTATGGGACTTGTGTTTCAAAAACAGACTTCAGAAAAATAAAATCTTTAATAAAGATATTTAGTGTATCACCAGTATTCCTGAGGGACGGTTTTAAAGACCAACACACAGGCTCACCTGCTTAGTTTACATATTACTGGGTAAAAAAAAAGATTTGTGGCAGCATTTTATACCTCCGCTTCTAACTGCAGTATCTTTCCTATAAATTGTTCTCGCCATTATAATTAACACACCACATAAAGATGGTATTTATTAAAAACTGCCAATAATCTACCCCAATTTTTATGCCACTTTATGCATAGATTTTTGTCCCTCCACAAACTGCAAAGGGCTGAATTTTTACAGGTAAGATTTCCCTAGTGGTTTGTGAGATGCAGGTTGTTTTCCCTAGAATCTTTCAATGTCAACAGCATACAGTCAATCATAAACTATTACACAGAAAGCTAACGTATGAGGTGCTAAAAGTTTTGCCCCACCCTCTTTTCTCCACCCATTACTACTGACATAATAAGATGCATTCCCTAAGCTGGTAGGTAAACAGGCATATAAAACTACTACTGTATATTGATTCAGACTACAGTTTTTATTCTCTTTGGTATCACTATAAAGATGGCCAAATTTTCTCTCCCCTAAACATAACAGTACAGTTGCAAACATGTTAAATCAAAGATTCTGGGAAATATTTGCACCAATTCTCATTAAGAAGGTTCTCTTAACTGAGGTATAAAATGACATCAAAGGATGTGATCATTAATCACTGAACCATGTCAAAATAGGATTTTCATTTAGTGGAACTTTACATCTATTTGGTTTAAAAATACAAATATCAGGTAGAACTGCCTCTCCTATCTGTAGTGCTATCTATTTTCTATAAACAGACCTGTAAACAGTCTATACAGCATGGCTAGCCAAAATGACAAGAAACTTACAGGACAGCAGTAGAAATGAGGGGTAAGTGTATGTTCTTAATACTTTTAGTTTAGACAATTGGGAAAAAAAGAGGAACTTGATATAAGTTTCTCCTTCCAGGATGAAGATATCTCAAAGTTTCCAATAAGTGAATAAATTGAAGCAGATGAAAATTAGAAGCAGCAAGTATTAGCAGAAATTTCTCCCTCTTGAATCCAAAAGAAAATTAGGTTGATACTGATAGTTTCCCTCCTACACATACTACTATCTCAGATGCAGAAGTAGTTGTACCTCAGATCTACACAGCTGTTAGCCAGTTCATTGTCTCAATCTGAAATAGGACTTCCCTGTCTCTTCAAAATGAATGTAACTACGCAATTGCCTCTTCATTTTTAGAAGCTGCTTCTTGAAAATTCTGATGAACAAGCTAATATATTACTGAAGCAAGATTAATGCTCTCTACAAACCACAAAACAGATCGCTTTCTGGAGGTCTGGGTCCTCCAAGTGATCCTGTGGAATTACTGTATATGTAAGAAACTACCATTTACTAATACTTCTTCTGATATTACAGCAGGTTGTAATTAATTTGAGAAGTTCTAGAAATTCAGAAAGTTTAAGAAGCGTTTTACTCAACCAAAATTCTAGTGTTTCTACTTCTTCTTACCTGGTCCTAACTTGGAGATAGCATATAAAAGGTCATAGTTAATGACTGGAGTAGCATCTTCTACTTGCTTCCAATCAACAGGTGGAGAAGCAGGAGGTGAAATCAAAAACTGTTTGTCTGGATTTGGTGGCGCCAGATGTGAGCTTCCAATGTGCAAAGTCTGAAAAAAGCATAAACCCCAAAGTTCTTACCCTATTATCAATGAATCCATAATTCATGAGGAATTTTAAGGTTTGGCTAGATGCTATGCTGTAACAGGCACTCAAGGTGGCAGCATGTAACTACATTATTGAAGAGAGCTACATGAAAGACCCAGCATACAAAATACAGACAAGCCATCACATTTGTTAACTCTGATGAAACATGCAATGAAGTATGCACATCTGCATTTTCTCATGATGGAGTTTTACAAAAATTTCACTAGAAAATATCTGTCCTTAAAACACTGAGGTAGGAAGAAGCTGGAAATGGGCTTTAAGGCCTAATGACAAATGGCATTGAAACTCATTACCACAAGGTGAGAGTAGTGAGAATTCTAGAAGGTATATAAATAAATTGGCTCCTTCAGGACTGTCCCTAGGGACATCTGAAACAGACACACATAAATTAATTTTCCCATTAAATTTATGTAGGAAAATACTCAGCAGTTATAAAAAATTTTCCACATTACCAGAACCTGAGGGTTTCACATCCTCAGCAGAGGATGCTAGCCAGCTACAGCACTACAGAGACGGCAATGTCCAAGTACAAAAGTGTGCTAAACAAATGATTTGCACTAGTGAGAGCAGGATCAACAGGTAAAAGCCCTGAATGTGCAGTTCTACACTTTGGGTTGCCTCAGATACTACTTGCACATGCATGTGTGTGCATACATACTGTTGGTGGAGCATACTTGGCTTCTCCCACCACATTAAACTCTTTCTTTGACCGTACTGATTACTGTCCTCTATTCTTTTCCCCAAGGTTAATCAAGACAATACAGAGGAAGACACAAACGCAAGATATGCAACAACTGCCAAATAGTTGTAGCTATAGAACAACCTTTCATTCTCTAATCAAACTGAAAAATTAACAGCATTCGTCAGCATGACTGAGGACATGTGGAAGCTTATCACAAATAAGTTATGCTTTAGCACCTTGTAAGGATCACAAAAAGACTTACCTGAGCAAAATATAATTTTATTTCCTTTCCAAGAAATTCTGTCTTGTGCAACTGGATTCTAGCATCTGCTGCAGATAAAGGATTACTGAAATTTATTCGTACTCTTTTGAAGCTCTTAAAATACTGAAAGGTGATATCTCTGTCGTATGCTTTAAACAGTGATTCAAATTTGGCCTGAAAAAAAAGAATCAAAGAAAGTGAATATGTAACGCCACATTTTCTCTAAAGAACTATAGAAATAAGTTGCAATTTCTAGTAAGAGCATACTACAACTCTTGAATAGCACTGTATTTGTAACAGCTTACATTTAGTTTTTTTTTCTTCTCTCTTTTTATAATTAATTTTTCTAATCTATCGCTTGTTTTCTCTATAGCAGCTTTTTTCTTCCTTATTAGAAACAGATTATCTTCAGTAAGTGTTGGACATGATACTCTGATTTAGTGACATAGCAGAACTAGTAGAATTGGTAAGATATTGAACATAAATATTTGCCTTACAAAATTAATATCCAAAGGCCTCGAAAAGAGTCTGCAAAGTGTGCCTTTGTCTAAGTGTGCAGTTTTCAAAGAAACCAACACAAAAGTTCTGATAGAGAAAAATGAAAGAAGCATATTTGCAAACTAAATGTAATTTTCTTCAGTGACTCAGCACGCATAATAAATGTCATGAACATCTTTTTGAATAGCTGCTACTTTCATTTAGGAAAATGAGCTTACTATTACTGAAGTCTAATTTAATAGCTTCTTCTGTTTCTGGAACAAATTCTAAAAAGGTTTCCACTATCTTCTCTAAAAAATCTGAAGTATTAACCATACATCTCCTGAAGGGCCTTTGACATACTTTGTGTTTTGACTGTGTGGTAAGAGTAGATGACCAAAACCTCCTATCTTCATAGATCTGCAGCTGATTTAGTTTGCTGTCCTATCTCCATGAAAAGACTGAAGCACCTTTACCAACAGCTCACTATCTCCATTTAGCACTTCAGGTTTGTGCTCCTAGGGCATTTATGCAAATCTGACTTGGCTAGTCCTTATTATAATTTATATGAAGAGTGCTTCCATTTACTTCAGGATGCCAGACCAAAGGAAGAGAAAGAAGCCAGAGGTTTTGAAGATGCAATGCTCTTGCCAAGTGTTTCAAGCTTTCATTGAACAGTCTTCAGTTACAAGCTTTATTTCAGTGATAGCTATAGATCAAGCATTCCGATTTCAGACATTTTCTTTCCATAACAGCTACTAGAAGTTCAATACAAAGCCAAAATAAATAAAAAAACCTACGTAAAATCACATTGCCTCATTTCTTATTTTACTGTTGTATTTTGAATTAGTAGAAAAAAGCAACAGATTTTGAATAAGAAGGCAGCAATTACTTCAATATTTTGTTTTCTTTCCTAAAAAGCTCTGCTTCACAAACTTGCCACAGCTGTGTACAGAACTGCTCTATTTCAAAGATATTGTAAAATCAGAGCGGTCCTGCTTCTTGCTGAGCCATGCTTAAGCTTCTTCTAAATGAGCTCTGAAAGAAGACTGGGACCTTCTGACACAAAGTCTGTATTTGCTAGCCTCTTGTACCCCAGATCGCTGGATGCCATCATGAAAACTAAGCCAAACCCACACTAAACTGCATTTTGAAGTTCACAGTCAACATTTAAACTCAGACAGTACTTACAAGATTTGTGAAATCTACAGAGTTTTAAACCTATATGATTATAGAGGTCATAAATGCCATGCTAGCAATATGACACTAAACAAAGTGTTATTTTCGTCCTTAAGGTGTCTTAGCAGTTAACAATTCACTGTATCAAGACTGGATTGCCTACGTTATATTAATTCTAATCAGTCAAAGATAAATCTGGGAAGATTAGTTTTAACAATATGGTCTTACTTACAGTGCCAGCCAAAAAATCCCATGAAAAGTCTAAAGTGTATGATAAATTATGTGAATTTTGCCAATCAAATTTATAATGTAAACATTTGCTGAAAACACATATGCAAGTGAAGAATACACTATATAAAGAAATATGGAAGTAAATTCCAATTATTTTCAAAACCACATAGCTTAAGATCTAATGTTTTCCAGAGTCAGTCACTCATACAAAAGCATAATATTGCAGGCTTGTGAGACCCAAGACCCTTACATCAAAGTAAAGTTTCCTTACAAATCTAAGAACTATAAAGATATCTGTATTTTAAACAATTTGAAACAGCACACACATACTTCAGTATTCCAGTAGCTCACAGAAATAAAAGAGAAAAAGATAATGCGTACCCTTGTTTCTGCTTGATTGAAGACATCACTATCTGCCACACAGGCAATAAGAGAGCTAAAACTGTAGTTAAAATTTCTAAAATGCATTTTGTGCCTTGCCAAAGTGATATTTGCTGTTCCACAGAAACCACTGACTTTTAAGGAAGCCGTTGGTCCTGCAGGCAGCGTTTATAAGGCAAACAAGTCCAGCCCCTCAAAAAAAAAAAAAAAGGAAAGGTTTCAGAGCATCCTGTATGTGACAGCGCATTCCTGAACAAAGTCCTGCATGCTTTGAGGCAGTCAGGAACAAAATGTAAGCTGCGACTGGAAAGAGGTGACGTCAGCACATTAGTCAGCTTCCCTATGCTAATTACCAGCGCTCGGGAGGATGGAAAAAACAGCTGAGGTTTGCACAGCAGCTGCTTTATCGAGCCTCTTGCAGCATAGTTTCCACTGGTAGTAATTCCATTCAGCACTCAGACAACATGCTCTTCACTGGAATGGGACAACCCATCTTAAGATGGAAAAAGTTACTGCTAAAGGACCAAAGTCTAGAGTAATAGGCTGTAATTAGCCAGGAGGAAAATTTCAAGACTTCAGAATGGAAAACAAATCCCTCAGGTCAATAGCTTTTGGTAATTTTGTGGAAAAAATACATGGACTGAAATTTAGAGATTGGGAGGAATTGATTTGGTAAAGTACTTTCCTCCCCCATTCCGAAACAACTATAAGAATTACCATTCTTTATTAAAAACTCAGAGCGTCAGACTGTTGGGAAGTGTTGGTTTTGGTTTTGGAATTTGGGTTTTTTTGGTTTTGTTTTTGAAGCGGAGCTTCATCAGAAATCTGCTGGCAGGTCTTTAAGAGACAACCTGGATAACTGATAGCAGTGATGAGGTATGAAACCTACATTTCTGACATTTTCTGGCTTAAGGGTATTTGTATCCCAGTTTCAGAACATTTCTCAGAAAGCAGCACAGGACACAGTTTGGGGGTTTTTGTTTTGTTTGTGTTGGTTTTTTAAACAAATCAAGATCCATTTACAAAATCACTAGCATTTGCAGTAAGTCATTAAGTTTAAACTGAATATTTTACAAGTGTTTTGGAACTTTCATATGCAGCTTTAGATCAAATTTATAATGAAGTCAAAATCATAACTGTATTTAGTTCATTTTACTATAACATGGGGCTATGTGACAGAAGCATCAGCTTTTAGGAAATACTTGCAAATAACAGACTGACATAACTTTAAAATCTTATTTCAGAAATATTTCATCATGTATAACTATTCAAATGAATTGCCTTCTCTATTTCCATGGGGTCTACTTACTTGCTTAAAGTTAAGGTTACTTCTTGTGCCACGAGCCAAAATCCCCATTTACTGGTCAAACTCTGCTATTGTAGCTATCTTTGTGTAAAAGTTATCTTAGTATGAATGACTACTTGGACCAACTTCCAACCTTTCCTTAGAAGTCCCACCTAAAGATAAGCTCAGCTCAGGAAAAGAGAAGGTGACTTGAAGGACAACTCAGCAACTGGTATAGATGATGCCAGTGAGATCAAACTCAACTCTGAACAAAAGTAACAGTTAACAAGCCTCCAGTGCTCCAGGAGCACCTAATATACAGAAGGAAACAACAGCTCCTTTTCTCTCCCTGAGCTCCCATAAAAATGGGATGCAGTGGTTACCCGGCTACTCAACATTGTTGATATCTGGCTGGGCATAAATATAATAAGAACATATCTGAGTTTCCAAGCTCACTACATGTACCCAGAAACCCAGATACTTAAGAAGCGGATTCATAAACAGCCATCATACCATACAGCGAACCACCTGAGCACACACAGAAAATCATTCCAAGTATGTCTTGAATCCTGCCCTTACTCTGGAATTAGGTCATCCAGTGTCTTAAAAGACCTAGGAAGTGGAAGCACCAAGCATGACTCCATATACCTGCAGTCAGGATGCTCATCTGGAAAACTCGGCCATGAATCACCTGAGCATAAAAGGAAATCAGGCTTTCCACATCCTAGATGCTACAGGTACTGATAAGAAAGTAAAGAAGGTCCTCCAATTAATCTACTGAGTCAGAGTCACTTGGTATACTCTGAGGCTACCAAGGTGACTGCAGCATCTCTGTGGGTGACAGGTGGAAAGAATATTTATTTTGTAGAGCCTCACAGGGCCTACACAGGAGGCAGCTTGAGCTGCTCAACAGAACGAAGCCTTTAGCAACCTAGCTGCAGACCTTTATATAGCTAAGCGTGTCAAAGCTTCCTAGCAGTCCAGTGATTGCAGAAGTCTTCAAAAGCCCTATTTTGGACTTCACAGCTCAAAGTAGGACAGGTAGATCCTTGGCACTTGCATCCCTTCGTAATTCCAGACTTACACTTTAAGGTTCAGATCCCATGAAGAAGAAGACATTAAAAATACTTCTGAGTGCCATCCTCAAGGCCATCTACACATAGTACTGAGGTCCATGGAAAAGGCCCTTATAAGTCTTACTACAGCAACCTTTTAGATATAGTTTGTCATCTAAAACAGGACTATAGACTGCTGTACTACCGTGGCAGTTGTAAACAAACCAACTATTTTTGAGAACATTTAACAGCTCACAAACCAATTTTTCAGTCTTCTCCAGATTCAAAATAAATTTAGAGACTTCCAGTGTTAACACTAGATTTTACTTCATACATTTAAGAAGATAAATACAAGAAACCAGCCCTAGTCTGCTCCATTTTATCATTACCATCATTACAAGGTTCTGTCATGAGTCACACAAACAATTCAGGAAAAAAAAAAGATAGTTTGCATACTAACAGTCCATTCACGGCACATAATAAACCAAGAACTAGTACTCTGGGAGGGGAACACTTGGAAGTGGTCTAATACCCTTACTGCTACACTTATTAGAACAAAAATGCAGTCTACTATGTCTCAATTACTGGATTAAATAAACTATTCAAGGTAGTTCATTTAATCGTAAAGGATTAGTAAATATTACCTAGATGGTAATATTTAATCCTAAAACCAGAAGGACTTACTTTCTCAAAAAAAAAAGAAAAGGACTTAGTTTCTCAGAAGAAAAATTAGTTCTCACTACCCTAGCTTCATTTAATGAAGTGTTATTTAAGGCAGCAGCATTATATGGAGAGCCTTGAGATCTGTTGCAGATATCAAGAGTCAAGGTTATAAAACCACCATTACAAAATCCTGTCAATATTGTAGTGTTTCTTCTGTGGTGTTCCCATCTTGCACATTTGTGAACTGCATGCTAACAAATTGTCTAGAACAAGAACACAGCAAGACCATCAGAACTTCTGGATTTGATGTTCTGATACTACTAGACTGCAGTTTTTCTTCTCCATTGAATTGAGAGTTTGCTACTTTCTGTCTTCTCTTTGAGACTCCCTAGTGACCTACAGAAAGAGAACAAGGGCAAGGAGAACACCTGCTTAAAGATACATCCTCTCATCCAGATGCCAAATGATGGCTGATACTAAAGAATTCAAACTTCATCAGTACAATGGGATGCTGCTGTACTTTAGCCAACAAAAATCAAGGAAAATAAATGGATAAGAATAGTATGACATGACAATATGGTCAGCCCCCCTTTTCTCAGGTTTCACCTTTCCCTTGAAAGGTACAGATTCTGGGGCTCAAGTTTTAAAAGCTGAGTTCTATAAATTGCAGATAAGATGCTTAATGAAGACCTAAAGTATGCTCTGACATCAATAGTACCTGACAGATCCTCTACTAGTAGCACTTCCCAGGCAGAGAAATTTAACAATTGAGTTGCCTTTGGGAGTGAACAGAGAAACAAGGAGTCAAAGGAACATATGGAATAGTCGGAACACAAAATGATTGAACGCCATAAATAGTTCTACAATATACTCTCTACATACAGTAAAATAGGCAAGGCACAGAAGAGGAGGAAATGCAGCGGCAGAAGCAGGAAAAAAAGGCAAATTGCAAAAATGACTGTTCACTGCTGATAACTACATTAGTGCAAAGCTAACAATCTGAGGAAGAAAATTAACATGAAAATAAATGTGTTAGTAATTTTGTCAGCTAATCAAATGATCACCTACGACCCATAAATCAGAACAATATAGTCCATTCTCTTCTCTCATCCCTGCCAGACTTTTACAACTACCCTTGAAGGGTGCTCTTTATGTAATCCCTGTACTCCCACTATAAATACTTGCTGATCTTTTGCTATCAACATATAGTTTCTATTCCTGTCTTCACATTAATTATCTTGCCTTAGCCCTTACTTAGGACAGGGATAAACATCTTGAAATTATCTAGAATGAATAATCATACTTGTTGGTTTCATTTTCCTAGTGGTTGAGAAAGGAGAGGGAGGGGTAGACAGTAAACAGCTTTAAGAGCTATCCATGCATGTCTAAATTCAGTAAGCTCTGTTCCCTGTGCACTAGCACGTACCTGAATTCAAGTGACCTTCTAGCCTGCACTGTACCATCAGTGTGGGAGAAGCAGTGCTATGTGTCTCCATGGGGCAGGCATGCTAAAGGAGAACGGTAAAATGTTCCTTTCTGAAACGTAACACTTATCTACAGTGTAGCTTCAGCATACATTCAGGTAAAACCACAAAACTCCAAAACTCAGAACCACTGAAAAAGCAAAGAATATACAAAGGTCAAAATGAGCATGTGTCCTTGACAACGTACATTTCGGAACTGCGTGTAAGGGTGCTCTGCAAACTAACACTGCGGTCAGGAAATGGTAACAATTCTCCATTGTTGGAAAACCTATTTTCCCTGCCCTTGAGACTCAGCAGGTGGGTTGTTTTTCTACAGTTTTCTGTTGTGGAGTTTATTTTGTTTTGAAATTTACAAGAGAAATCACATCAATGTCTGCTGGCTCTAACATAAATATCTGCACAGTTCTTAGTCTCATTTTACTAGCTAAAAATGAATCACACACACACCCCCAACAAAAAACTCCCTCCAAAACAAAGATGACTGTAAGGAAACCTGGACATAATTTCTTTTCGCAAGTCTGACAGGATTTTTTATGAAGCAAAATTAACAGGCAGATAAAGCGTGTTGAGTATACTTTTGTCTTCAAAATCCTAACAATCCACAGGGAGACCGGCAAACTTGATGTCTAATCCAGGACACTGGAAACGATAAACACACCTACTCATGCAGACAGTAACCCAGCCCTTAACTTAGCTGTATAGATTTCTCCCATGCCAAGCAAACCCAGATCAGAAATAAAGGGAAGGGGTCAGAATTATAACACAACTGAGTATGTTAAACAATTTCTTCTTGCATGCTGTTATGAAAAAAGTTTTTCAAAGTCATGTACTCAATGATTTTATATTCTACACATTAATCAGATCATCAGAAAGACACTATAAGAGGAATAAGTATATACACTGAGTTAGAGGATCTGCAACAAAACACCTTTTAAACACTGAAGAGTCTTTAGTATTATGGAAGAAAATGCAAAAATAATATCTACAGATTTATTTACAGTAAAGAAATCATACAGAGTACGACAATACAAGTACACAAACTGGTTTTCCAAATTACACAGAGCTATGTGCAGTGTATTAAGTCAAGGTAACACCCACACAATGACAAAATGGAAAAAGGGGCACGAAGCAGGGAGTTAAAACTGTCATCATCAGCTCCTTTCATTAACTTTGTTTATAATGTGGAACAGCAAACTCATGACCGTCCGCTATTTCATATGCTTACAAGTATTTTAGTCATCAAATTTCCAGTCATAAAAGAGACAAAACTCTGTGCAGTTTTAACAAAATTTAAGCATCTGATTCCACATAATCGCGTATGGAAAAGAAAAGCCTATCTGCCTATCCTGTATCAAGTTATGTTAAATAATATATAGGAGCACTGTTTGAAAAAAGCGTTCAATGGCTACAAAACTGAACTATTGGACAATATTTTCTTATATAATTTTTTTTTTCAGAAATCAAGCTTGAATACTTGTCAGCAACATTTATCAGAGCAGTAGTTCAGCACAAATATTACTAATGTACTTCGTATGTTAAGAGTAGATGCTTATTGTAGGTAGACAGGGCTAGACTCAGTTTACAATAAAACTTGAAGTGCCACTTCCAGGAAAAGTTTTTTTATTTAAGGCATTCAATCATTTTTCCATTTCCTCTTCCAAACATAAAACAGAGCAGAGGAATGAGTGACCATTTTCTAAGACGCTAGGAAAAACATGCAAAAGCTAGCAGGAAAGCTATGAAGATTCTGTAGTTTTAATAGGATGGTACACATGCTTAAGATGCAAGACTCAAGTAACTTCATATACCTAAAGGTACAGAAGGATAAATACCTATCAAAGAGGTTGGTTTTTTTTTTTTTTAAAAAAAACCAAACCCAAACCTATACATATTTCTCCTATTTTTACTTCTGTTCAAGTTCATTACCTGATTCACTAGAAGTACAAAATTATGTACAGGTAATATTTGCAGTAGAAAAAGTATATAATGAAACATCAAGTCTTTGCATTAAATGGGAAGGAGAAGGATCTTGGGAGGTCAGTAATAAAACTTTCTCCCACGCCTACCATGGGGAGAGAGTTTGGTTTCCAATAATCAAACCAACCTTCAAGAATATAAGATGTTTATTATAAGCAGATGAAAATAGCTGAAAAGCACTCTCCAGCAATATTATAGTACAATCTATATTGGGAGTGGGAAGGAGGGGAGGAGCAGCAAGAAAAAAAAATAAGGCATAAAGGTGACAGGGACAATAGTATAGTCTGTAATTCATCACGTAAGCCGTGCACATGCCACACTAGAAAAGGCCAACTGGAAAGGGAAGGGCAGGAAATCCTTAAACAACTCTTCCCTTCTACCTTAAAATCATTGAAGGCTTCTAAAAATATAGATATCTATATAAATCCTTTCCTCAGAGTGGAGATCAGAGAAAGGGAAAAAAAATAAGAAAATTCTCTAAGGGTCATCTACATTTACTATCAACTGAAAAAAAGAACAAGGGCTTTTAAGCCCAAATGTGTTAACAGACCATTCTTGCATACGATAGAAAAGGCATCTGTAAACTATTTACAGCAGAATTGAAGGAAGTCATTGATTATAAAAGAAGTTCCCTTACCCCCAAGATATAAATACTTCGTAAGAACTGCATAACTATGAAATAAAGGAAGCACAAGGTATTCTTCCTACCACTATAACCAGGAAAAATCATCAGTGGTCTGTCCTTTTCAAGGTTATTTATTTGAATACTAGTGTGGGGTAAAAAACCTAGACACTAATTAAGAGATAGGTGGATTTGCAAGATGAAACAAATCAAGAAAGAAAAAAGGGACATGCTAAACACATCAGCTACTAAACCAAAAATGGCCTTTCATATAATTATTTCTTGAGTGAGGGGGCACTTCTAAAGATAAAGAACACTTTGTTTTCTAAAGAGGGAACAGCTGTAAAGTTATTTATAAGTTAGATTCAGCTGAGGGAGAGGTCCAGAGGATAGGGCACATGCTTAGAGTGGGATTCATGCATTCTTTAAGCACGTCATACATATTCTGACACACAGCTGGAGTGCTGTGCTCCAATGCCTCTGCACATCGCCCATGACATTAGGGTGAGCCAAGGGGCACTGTGGAAATGTTGGTGTTGGGGGATACCATGTTTGAAGACCGACAGACACTAAATTTCAGAGGAATGGGCCTTTAGTGTTAACCTAGATATATTTAAATGTTGACAGTGACATAAGTAGAACTATATTCAGCAGCCAAAACAAGAAGTGATGAGGAATGGAAGTTCTTGCATAAAGACAATCACATCATGAGAGCTTACAAGAAAGGATGTAGACTGAGAAAGACACAGGAACCAGGTTCCCCCGTTCTCTCTTGTGGAAAGAGGGAAAAAGACCCCAGCAATGTGTCACAATTCAGTCTCACAAATGAGAGTATTTTATTCAAACCCAAAAAAATTAAAGCCAGTATGGTCAAAGCTCCCTCATATCCAGACGTTCCAGTAGCAAGCACATAGTTTCCAAGTACCTGTCTTCTATCCTTAAGCCAGAACAGCATCCACAATATAAATGAAAAATGCTAACAGAACATTGAACCTAAATTACTTTATGATCTACAATACTCAAGCCAGTAGTTTAGGATTTGTTTTGATATATACATGTATTAGTACAATTAAGCTATATTTTGCAAGACAGGAGTTTTTAAAAACTAGATTTTGAGATGATTGGGCAAGGTTATGATCCAGATTCAAATTTTGAAGACTATGTCTATGTCAGTTAGAGTAAAAGCTTGATGTCAGCATCCTAGTCTTTTAAATACTGCTTGAGGAAAAAATATTTGTTCATCTCTGGCTTTATGAAACACACACCAATCATCACAGCAGGATTGAAAGACAAGTGACATTTTTATTTCAATATTCTTCCATGTGCATTCAAACTCTTCTGAAAAGACCAAAAAAAGTCAAGATATTTTTATCTCACTTTGTACACTCTAGATAATGGACGCAATGATAAAAAGGTCAGTACTGAGGAGAAAAAGCAGAAGGAATGAATCTGTGTCAGCTTATCTTTAGTCCCTACTCAGCCTCTAAATCAAGAGTTACCATTATAAAGGATGAATTACTGCATATTAAAGTTTTAGATAAACCAGTTTAAGAAGTCTAACTACTTTTTATTTGAGTGACCAAGATTTTGTTTTCAAATTTGTTCTGAAACAGTCAGATAATACTTTAGTAGTCTCTGTACCTGTAACCAAGGACATCTGGTGGGTGTTTTGGAACTGCCTAGACAGAGAATTCTGAGGTTCTTTAATGCAACAAAATTCTGAAGCTAATTGACATTTCTACTAATGATTTTGAAAGATACTAGAAGTACACCACCAACCTGTGTTGTGGTGTGACTTGTGCCATCACCTCTACTCCTTGATTTCAGAGTGCATTGCAACATGACATGCTTATAACATGTCAAGCAAAAATTTCAAAACAAGTAAGTGACATCTGATGGTAGAAACAAAACCCAGTCATTCCTATCTGACTGTTTTCAAACAGAACCAGAGATTTTGAGCTGCATTGTATCTTCCATGATCACGGTGGGGAAATCAAAACAGTTCACTAGTTCAACGGCCACTTAAACAAAACAATAGTAAACAGGGAAGGATACAATAGCATTCACTCCTCAGTTTCACCTGCATTTTAAAAGGTCCTGAAATAATATAGTCTGGAGTTTATCCAGAACAGATGCATGCTCTTCAAGTCTAATAAAAGTAAAAAAGGCAGCTTGGGCCATCACTGCAACAAGCATTTTATTTACTCCCAAAACATAACAGCAAGGTGCTATTTTTACTCAAGCCGGTGGTCTTGGTGGTCTCTCCTCTCAGAAGACATTTCTCAGCATTTCTCTGGTAGACTGTTAAGAATTTGGGTATAGTTTTACACTCAGAGATAATACATAGGTGTCACTCTGTGTACTACTCCCCCTCACAGATGGAGTACAGCTGATTCAAAATCTTCAAGAGCTATTATTACTCTTTGATGACATTTGCTGAAGTACTATTACTGGCTTGCCTACAACAACTTTGGAGCGCTTTGTTTTGAATAAAAGAATTGAAAAAAATGGTTCAGAAGAGTCAATCTTTCCCCAAGAGATCTCCAGAACCTGTAAGACAATTTTGTTTACCATTTAATCAATAATTCCTCAAAGTTCCAATGATATTTCTTCCCCCTTCACTGAAAAATTTCACCTACTGAAGACATGAATTGCAACCCAAGTTTCTTCAATGACTGTCAGTTAACTTACCCGTTTTCCTGATATTAAAACAGCTTTTCACATGACAAAAAAAAACCTTCCACAGAAGCTTGCCTGCATCTATTGCTGCAATTTCAAAAGGAGAATAAAGAAGAAATCCTACTCAAATTAGTTCCTAATGCGATTTCAAAGATTTATTTGAAGTCTGCAATTACAGACTGTACCCTGAAGCTGCATGTCCTTACAAGAGAAAGTCAAGGGATCAGAAGTTTTGACCACAGAAGTGTGCATCACTTATGGACGTCAGCAAGGTTTCTACGAAGCCAAGTGCTGAATTCAGCCATTTCTCTGCACATAGAAGCTGTCTTCTCCACAATTACTCTACTGAGAGATTAAGAAAAGACTCATATAACACACTGATGATTTTTTTAAACACACCTTCCAAAAGCACTTCCAAGGGCAATAGCTTTTACTGAAAAACTCTTACAAGTTTGTTTTGTTTTTTTTTTAATAGGAGCTTAAAATATACAAACTGTTGTGGTGCTTGCATTATGTAGCCTACATATGTTCAAAGAGAATATAAAGAGCTGTGCTCTGTCAAAGAAGGGCAAAGATTCAATGTGTGACGATTTTCCAGCCAACCATCTGAAAAATAAATACGTACAGTATGCTTATTCCTTCCTTGGAAAAATCCATGACTTACACTTCCATTTCCAAGCATTAAACACTAAATTCCTGTTCACTGACTGGTAACATAGAAGTGGTAATCTGGAAACTCCACTACAGAATATTTGAGTAACCAACTAGACTCGTTTAGAAAACTTTTTAATATGGTAAGTATATTCCAAAGTCTTATTTCAATGTGTTTCCACTCCTGCAAGGAATTTACTAAAATGATCCATCCTAAATGGATTACATTTTTGCCTTCATTCAAGTGTTCTGGAAGGAAACATTGTCACATAGTATGTTTACTGGCAACTTTTTTCCTATTCATATTAAAAATACCATTCCACCTGGAAAAAAATAATGTGAAGTGCTAAAAACTAGCACTCAAAAATTTGCAAAATTACAGTGACTAAATAGAAGATTTACAAAAATAAAAACGAATCTTAGGATTTTATATGCTGAGAGCATTTCAGAAGAGATAAACAACTTCTGTTTAATTTTGTTTCACTGAGAGAAACATTTTTACTAAGAAGAAAAACCAGAACAAGTAAATAAGAACTGCATAGCATTCTGTCAGTCCATATGGATAGATTACACAAAACGAGGTTATTCAAATACTTTAACACCTGTGCAAACCAGCACCTTAAAACCTCATCCTGCTGATGAAACAAGGAAGCTCTCTACAGCAAAATCTCTAAGGAACACCTCTACTTTGTTCAAGAGGTGACATTCTGGAACAAAGGTATTAACGTGAACTAAGCAACCATTGCACTCAATTAACACCAATTCACGTAATGCCATCTGAAAGCCTGATCAGCACTAGAATTCCTTCCTGCTCATCTATACCTCAAAGCAATCCTGCACTAGGGAGCTACAAAGCATTCAGTCCAGAGTAGCTGGTGCCTCTTTGGGAAATGTAAGAACAGAGCACAGAATCTTTATGACTACTCTATACCTGGTAAGTTAGAAAGCTCATAAAGCTTGTTTTCATCTGGAAGGCAGAAAACAGTCATTAACAAATAGCATCTTAAAAGGTTAGGAATTTCTGAGGAGCACTCTACATTCCCTCAGAGGATTACTAAGAGCCTATAACCCTATATTCAGACACCACTCAAGGATAATCTCCTCAGGACATTATTTAATCCTTTAAAGAATGATCAGGGAAAAAAGGCATTGTTTATTGTGTTTTACTTTGAAAGAGCTCCTTCATGTAAGTTCAAGTCCACAGAAGAAAAATATCCCTTAAAGTAACAGGGAGAGTTTTCTCAAAAGTCATCAGACAGCAGGGCAAAAAAATGGACTGTCTCAAGCCTCTTAGCAAGTTTCAATAAAGTATGGTTGTGAGATAAGGGGTTAAAGGATGGCATTTGTGATCAAGAGTTGTGTGAAAATATCAAGGACTAAGCAGAGCAAGAAGACCAAGGAAGAAGCATGGAGAACTCTTGTCAGCTATCCTGCTTGGCAGAAGCCAGCCAGGCAGCTTACATGGGCCTCCAGACAAGCTAGAACAAGTATCAGCATATGCCAAAGGACGTAAAGAAGGGAGAATTCAGAAATCTGTAGAAGGTGTTGACCCAGGACACAAACGCAAAGTAAGAGATTTGTTCATTTCCTCTACAATCTGTGAAAAATACTTACCGCACAAAGGAATTTACAAGCTTTAGGGGCTTATTTAATATACATACCATAACAAAATTTCAAAAATAAAACCCACTGAAGTTATGACAGAATAATAATTGTCTTGGCTTTCCAGAGGTCAACACAAAAGTTAAGAATGAGTGAGAGCTAAGGATAATCTCCCAACTTGCACATAAAGGCTAAAATGCATATTGAGCAAGCAGTGTGAATCCGAAACCTGTATTTGGCAGAGTACGCACATTTTTGGGTTTTAAAATGACAGTGCAAAGGTTAGATGTGACAGAAAGAGTTATGAGTGGCTATGTGGAGCATGGTGAAATGGACAAAAATTGAGAAAAAAAAAGAATCCAAATGGATGGAGAAGTGCAGTGACAGATTGAAGCTTGGTTCTGTACGTGGAGCAGTGGAGGACAGTGTTCACCTCAATGGTATCTTGTATGTCTAAGAATTAACTCCTAAAATCCCTTTCTTGCCACTAAATTTCTTCAGAAGTATTTAACTGAAAATGAGACATCTATCCACTTTCCAAATAATTTCAAAGCTAAAATTGCCTAAGCACCATTCCTTTACATTGCTTTCTTTCAAAAACAGCCCAGTAAGTCAGCAATACACAGTTCAGTACAGCTGAACAGGAAAGATTAATGCAGCAGTTTTCACTTACACAGTAACAAAATATTCCATCTATCTCACTAGGCCTAATTGGTCTAAACCAAGACTATATCCATGTACAAACTGTTGCCCACAAAACAGAAACAAAACAACACCCCCCACCATAAAGCCCTCAAAACCACTAAACAAAAACCCACCAAAATACCAACCAACTTCCTATGCAGGCCCGTAAAAGAACTTGGATGCAATCATCTTTGGCAGAACCAGCTCTTGGCAAGGAAGAGGAAGCAGCAAAAAGTGAGACTTGTCAGTCATTTAATACTCACAGCCACTTACGAAAAGTTGTCAGTAAAGTCTAAGCAACACTCTCCCAAACACCAAGAGCTCCCCTAGGCTTTGGGATCAACAGCTCATGTCACAAAGGCTACTGCAGGATTCGCTCCAAAGAAGCCTGATAGCTGTACTCCCTTACTTGCCCCACGCACTTTTTTCTGGCATTTCTGATATACATGTTTAGTCTTGTAATGCCATAATCATTAACACTGTTCAGAACCCACATGCCAGTGCAAAAAAGCATAGAAGTTCACATGCTTCATTGCATTTGCATGGACAAAATATACAGACTGTAGAATTTGCATGGTAACTACACTGATAAAATGAAAAAAAAATATTCATTACCATTCAGTAAAGAAATATTCTGCCAATTTACTGCATATGAGGATACCATTTTCAGTCAGTTCTCTGAACAATAGTAACCAATACTGCAGTGTATGTACATTACCAAATATGTAACTTGTGCAGTACTGATGCAGTAGCCTTCACTTCCATAGTTAAACTGTTTTAATCGTGCAGTCTTTGACTTTACTTAGTTGTTATTCTGAAAGTAAAAGCCTGACAGTCAAAGGAGATAAGACAAGTAACAGTCTTGGAAGAAAGAATGAAAATGTTCCACCCATTTATATTATACCAGCAGGAAAACACAGGTAGAAGAGGCAAGTTCAGGGAAGAGAGTAAGTTCCTGAACATCTTAAAAATTTGCAGATTTTCCCCCAAATATCCACACCTTTCATCTGACAGTACATTGCATATTTATTTCAAAATAAGTATTTTTAGAAAGCTGTGAGAAAGTCAAAGAGCAGCAATTGTAACAGCTTGCTATTCTAACTATAGCTTGTCTTATTTATGCCACGTTTTGTATAAAATCATGGAAAACTACACTATTTCCTGATAGCAGAAGGCAAAGGGTGGTCACTTAAATATTTCTTTGACTAATTCATTCCACTGGGTTTTCCATAAGTGATTCATGGCTATACTCAACTTTCCTGGAAAACATTTCACAAAGTCTGTACAGTATGTAACGCAGTATATTCTCATTGTTTAGTTCAATGTTCACATTCATTCTAAATGTGAATCTTTGAGATTGTCTTTAAAAGCAAACAGTATATTTGTGTGATTCATTCTATCAAATATAATTTTGTTAACCTATACCTAGAATAACTGCCATCATGGCAAACATTCACATGGTTGTTTTCCTAAACAAATTACTCCAGGCTTACACACAGTTCTAATTTGACAGATAACTAGACTTAATACATCCTTTAATAATCTCTTTTATTCTCTCTTGCCTTTTTTAATGTTCCCATTTAAAAGTCAATGCCATAATATTGCCACTTTCCTAAATGAAAGGAGGATCAAGTCCTTATCTGTAAGCTCCTCTTAGAAGGGATTTATCACTGTTTAGATGTTGCTGCCAAAAAGATATGACAGAAATGCCCAAACATCAATAAATACAAAGTTACCTGTTTAATACAGGAAGAGGGGGCAGGCCTCTTGGGTGGACTACAGGAGGGAAGTCAGATTGTGTAGGGAAAAAATCAGAGGGGCTAAGGCCAAATTAGAACTCAGGTTGGCTAAGACCGTGAAGGATAATAAGAAATCCTTCTACAAATATATTAATAACAAAAGGAGAACTAGGGAGACCATACAGTTCCTTTTGGACACAGAGGGAACAACAGTAACAGGGGATGAGGAGAAGGCTGAGGTACTAATACAACTGAAGGTGAGACTATGAGGATAAGGTACAACAATCTGACTTTATGGCAACTTTGAAAACAGAGGTTTTTGAGGCTCCAGTGAAAATACAAACAGTTCCTGCAAAAAGAAGCCTCAAAAAGCAGAGCTGTCAGCAGATCTAACATTCTTTCCATTAATCTAGAAAGAGCTACTGTGTTTAAACACAAGACACTTACCCTCTATCAGTCTGTATGTGGGAGGAAAACACTAACAGTCAAATATATACATTTGAATCTCAAATCCACAGACGCCCTCAACAAACAGAATTGGAGTTTCCTAAACAATTTTTTTTTTCCTTTACAGAAGAGTAGTAATTATGAACAACAGCCTGATTCAAGATTTAGATGAAAATGATGTTCCACACAGTGAGAAATATACTCAATCTTTGTAAGAGAACCATCTGTAAAGAAACATTCTCTGACAAATTCTCCGAGACACATCTAGAGAAACTGGGAAAGAGGGTAGGTTGTGGTTGGGGGTAGGGTTGCGCATAATTTGATTTTCTTTAAAAATTTCAAAAAGAAATCTAAATGCTTCACTAAAACTCCAGCCTTAGCTGCCTATCAAACAGAAATTTTTTTTAAGGAAATTTAGCAAGAGCCTCTCTGAATACTTGCATCTTCTGTTAAAAGTTTGTTCTTTTCTTAGAAATCACAACACAACAAAGAGTTTGGTTACATAGATGGACTATGAAATAATTACGAGTTCCCTGCAACTACTTGCCTGACTGGTTTCTACAATCCCTCATAGCGTTACTTCAACTGTGCACACACCAGGGAGGCTGACTTCAGTATCTGATCAAAGTTCCAATTACCCTCTGTTTGATCAAGCCTGAGTCAGGAGGGTAGTACTTAAACAAATGAGACTTCAAAGTAGTTCCCAGGACCCTCATCGTGTCCCATTTTCATGAAGATACTTAAGGGAACTTAATTTTGTTTAGTATGCAGATAAGCTCTGGTATAGTGAAACTACATGTAACATCGTTTCACCTTTGTATCTGAGTTGCTGTCTCTGTGTAATTTGAAGAGTAACAGGTTGGCTTCTCTCATCAGTCACTTTCTTCTTGAAGTGGCAATAGATTACCCAATTCCTCCCATCCTAGAGTCTGACAAAGCACTGCTCACATTTCTCATGTATATGACTTACAAATTTAATTTGTTAAGAACTTTACACTCCTTGCTCCAGAAAAGTTGAACTTCCACTAAGACCCCATGTGAAATTACTTAGTGTTTATGCTCTGTACTCTATTAATTTTTGCCAATTTTAGGAACACAGAGTTTTATACATAAAAGAGTGCTATCAAAGCAGGTTTTCAGTGTCATACAATTGTTCCTATTTCCCAGTGAAGGATAAATAAAAGAAATTTCACTGGATACATATATATATGGATGTAATTGCTCAGGTTTCCCTAGCGCCTTCAAACTTCTTGCTTATTTGTTCTTGTAGTCCCCCAAACCCTGTTTTGGAAAATACAGCCATGAAACCTTTTCTCCAGCCAAGGAAGAAAGGCAGACAGTCCCTTCAGGGCGCTGCCCTGAGCTATTTTTAGTCTGTTTGCTATTAATGTCACTCTCCAAGGTATTTCTGAGGAACTTCATTAAGTTACTGTAACAATAATGTCCTAGCCAAAGGGAAGACTACTATTGTATTCTTGGCCTTTAAGTAAATACAGATATAAAGACATCTTTCCCACGTGAACAGTTAAGGCTTATCGTTTTTTCCAGATGAATTAGGTTTTGATTGAACTGTAACACCTCTGTAAAAAGTTTGGAGATAAAGTGTTTTATTTCACAAGTTCAGCTATGAGGAAAACAAAGTACATGCTCAGGTGTTCTTCATAAAAACAGTTTGTGCATGACTAACAGATTCTCTTTTAAGAGTTAAGAGGTTCATAAACAGTGTATTTTTAACCACCACAAACTGGTCACTTCTTCTCAAAGCCACTTGATTATGACAGCCTCCAAGGAAAGCATTACCTTGGCTATTTCTAAAGCCAACCCAAAAAATTTTAGCTGACTTTTTTTTTGCTCTGCTTTGCAGATCTGAAGAGCTTAAAAGCAGCATTTCCAGTTCTACATTATGCAGCCTAAATGTTACAAGGTTTTTGCAGATTTAAATGCAAAAGAATTACACAATCTTCAAATGAGACAATATACAATGCAAAACACTAACCAGAATAGTCAGCAAAAAAAGTGATACTTTAAATATGGGGGCGGGGGGGAGATTGGAAGAAAGAACAAACAATAATGTGCAAATACATGGAAAGTATGTTGGAAAAAAAAGATGCAGGGAGGAAAAACCCAATATTTTACCAGCAGTTCCTTTAAGAAACCATGGTCTTGTGAATTTACAAGAGAAGCTACATTATCAACTACCAGAAAGAATCAAGCTGCCTGTTTTGAGGCTCAGAAACTACCCCTTACATTAAAGATAAATCAGCTTGCAACAACAAAACATTCCAGAGTATGTTCTTCCTTATAGAAGAAAGGAAAAAAAACCCAACCAAATCACCCGACACTGCTAAACAAGGAGCAACTCCATTTTAAATTACCCTACTGCACACTGTTTTGTCTGTAATTAAACACAACTGCAGGATGTAGCAATTACAGTGATTCCTTTTCTGTCTGATACAGATGAGGTTCCAATACACTCTATAATAAATACAATCAGATCTGTCTGTTCAACAGTAAACTTTGGTGTTCCACATCCAATCTATTAAAAAAATAAATTATTAATGTTAAGATTTAAGATTACCCCATATTCACTTCAAGAATTGAGAATTAAGACTTCCCAACACTTATTTGCCTGTGGTCATTCTTAGGTTTTAGATTTATTGATTCAATTACTATTTCCCTCCAAACCCTCATGGTCTGGCACACAGCTAACTGCTCAGTCTTACTAGCCTTTACCCCTATGAGACAGGTCCAGCTCTTCAGAAAGAACATGGCAGACCTTCCGAGCTAAGATCACCGCTCACCATAACACTTCCCAGTGCTGTGTTAATTCCCCAGTGCCACAAGCAGCAGGTTCTCCCATCAGGGAGCTGCCCTGGTGTGCAGAAAGCCTGAAATGGACCTCAGCTCCTTCACTGACACTGCTTCAGCTTTTGGATGACATTAACACAAATTGTCAATATTCTATCTGTAATTCAGTGTATTGCATTGCAGTTTTGAAGCACTGAAGCATTGCAGGTGGTTTTTTTGTTCTCCTCTTACTTGACTTTCCCAGGATCCTTTAACACACACACACACACACACATACATATAAAGCTTATACTTGCTGTAACAATACTTTGGCAGTTATAAAGATGAGGTGATAAAGCAATCGCTCTCTTAATAATTATGGTTTAACTACAGGTCCCAGAACTGAACTTCAGAAGCTTAAACCAGGTTTAGGTCTAGGAGGGGGAGACATAGAAGCAAAGACAGCACAGATGCACAGACTGATGACACCAAGCGTGGTGCAGCTGACATGCCTGAGGGACAGGATGTCATCCAGAGGCACCTGGACAGGCTTGAGAGTGGGCCCATGTGAACCTTATGATGTTCAAGAAAGCCAAACACAAGGTTCTGCACTTGGTTTGGGGCAAAACCTCATATCAGTACAGGCTGGGGGATGAAGTGATTGATAACAGCCCAGAGGAGGAGGACTTGGGGGTACTGGTAGATGAAAAGCTGGACACAAGCCAACAACGTGCACTTGCAGCACAGGCCAACTGTATCCTGGGCTGCATCAAAAGAATTGTAGCCAGCAAGGCAAGGGAGGTAGTTCTGCCCCTCTACTTTGCTCTTGTGAGACCACATCTGGAACACTGGGTCCAGTTCCAGAGCCTTCAGCACAGAAATGACACGAATCTGTTGGAATGTGTCCAGATCAAATATTACCAAAGGCCTGGAACACCTCCCTTATGAAAAGAGGCTGAAAGAGTTGGTGTTGTTCAGCTAGAAGAGTCCAAGGAGATCTTATTGCAACCTTTCAATACTTAAAGGGGGCTTCTAAAAAAGATGATGAAAAACTTTTCAGCAGGGCCTGTTGTAATAGGACAAGAGCTAATGGTTTTAAACTAAGAGAGGGTAGATTCAGACAGGAAGAAATTTTTTATAATGAGGGTGGTGAAACACTGGAACAGGTTGCTTGGAGAGGCTGTAAATCTCCCATCCCTGGAAACATCCAAGGTCAGGTTGGATGGGGCATTCAGGAACCTGATCTAGTTGAAGATGTCCGTGCTTACTGCAGGAGGATTGGACTACATGACCTTTAAAGGTCCCTTCCCATCCAAACTATTTTATGATTTAAATAACTTCTACTTTCCAATGTACAATTAACCAATAAGTGATCAGAAGTCAAATTATCATTCTGCCTTGTTCTCCTGTAATCTAGAAATATTTGGACTTCATTTGGACTAAATTATTTGGACTTCAACAATAATAATGAACTTTTTAAAGCATCTCATGCTTTCTGTTGCGTTACTCACTATGACATTTAAAAGAATGAATTTAACACAAATAATTTTAATAGAAGATTAACTGTGGAAAAGGAAACAGCCCTCAAAAAACAGACAGTGTCATCATCTGTTTCCCAGACCAAAGGACTCTCTAAATAGCACCAATTCAGGTCCCAGCTATGCTGGACAAGACTCTTCTTCATGGTTTCAGTATTAAAAGTTACAACGGGGCTTGGCTGTTCAGTATCTGCCCACAACATTTTCAGAGATAAAATAAAATGTCAATTTCAAAATCAGTGTGGTGTTTTGTAACAGCTGAACTTCTGTGCATTATAGAGGGGAAAACCAGACTCACAGCAGTGCATAAGACATAATATATACATAATTCTATACCGGTTCATTCACTTTGACTAGCAAATATTTATTTCTTTTATGTTTCAAACACACCCTCAGGACTGCATCATCTACATTGTTAGAGGTTTGTTATAGTAGGTATTATTATTTTCAGCTAGCAAATTAAAATCTGCTGTCATTTGCAGTATCCAGAAGGCAACTCTTCAGAGGTTCCCAAGAAAGAAGCCAGTAATTTCAAGGGTTTTTTTCCACTGAACACAGACAAATCTCAGAATTCTCATCACCTTTAAGTGTATGCTTGGCATTTTCCGAAGAGATACAAGACAGCAACACTCTCACACAAATCCAGTTCTTACCTGCCAGAATGTGAGGATAGTTTGACAACACTGGCCAAGTTTGTGCACACATGTAACCTAATGCCGGGAATGATGCAAAATCTGATAATTTTTAAGGTGCATTTCTTAGAAATTGTGAACTATGCTGTTAGAAGCAACTCATAATCCACAGCAGCTATCCAGCTGCAGCCTTATTACCTACTTGGCTCACTTCAGAGCTTTCAAAAGCCCTGTGAGTCCCTGCCTAAGTGATAAGGGCAGTAGACTCCAGAGCAGCTGCTCGGAAAGAATGGCCTCTTCCAAGATTGCATGGCTGGTGTTGCCAGGATGCCTTCACAGTAGCCTAACTCATCAACACTTTTCTCATAAGACAGAAGTAACCTCCTCCTCTCACTTTCAGTTCTGTTGTCTCTGTTCTCAAAAAGCAAAGTGGAAACTTGGGGCATTTCTGCTCTTACAAGTAGTCTTTGCTGCATGTTGACAGCTACCATTCTGGTGAACTTAATATAGCTTGTATTTAAAATTTTCAGTCTGCATATGTGTGCCAAATTTTACCCAATGTTTTTCTTTTGATCTTTAGCTGTCACTTCTGAAAAGTAAAGCAGAAGTTGTCCCCAAAACATTTTTCTAAGTGGTTGTGGTGTTTTTTTCAGCTATGAGAGGTACATTAACTGTCATACTGACAGAATATATGACCATAATCCTGACAAAATCTAATGAAAAATACTTCCGCAATTAACTACTTACTAAAATTAAAAAAATGCAACTATATTATGTCAAAACTCCTACTTGAAGGCATACAAAGTTAGAAGTAAGATAAAGACTAAATTGTATTAAAACAGCATGCATTTGGTGGCTTTTAAAATTATTAATTCTTTAAAGCATGACAACAGAATATGTTTAAGTATCAAAGACATTATCATAGGCAAGTAAAAGTTACAAACTTTGCAGTGTTCATCTTCTGATCACTCTTCTGTTACATTTTCTGTAACTAAGGGGAAAAAAAAAGTCAAAGAAAATAAATATATTCTAACACTTGAGTCTTCAGAAAACCACAGTAGTTGTTCAGAAGCAGGATGGTATTTTTGTGAACTTTAAAGAATGAAATTTTCCACTGGAGTCAGAGAAGGAAGAATGGAAGAGTTTCAAAATATTTTTAAAGAATGTTCTGGGTGGGTAGCAGAAGAACAATATAATTGCAATTAGTTATTGTACTTCTAAGTGCACCCAGACATTTCAAAATCATTTAAAAAATATACCAATAAAGATAAAAAGCCACAGAAAAGGCAAGATTTTATCCTAAGTCACACACAGTTTTGCTAAGGTTAGTGTCTATCATAATTTTCTCAGGTATGTTAAAGTAATGACATACTAGATACTGTGATAAATCATATAACCTCATTTGCAAACGTACTACAATATAATCAGTTACAGTATAACAATCAAATAGCCTGTTGGGAAAGTCTGTAAAGCTTCCTATGTAACCAACCCTTTTGTTGCAGTAGCTTCACAATTGCAAATCAAGGGCTGAATTACTTCAGCTGCTAATGGCAATATCTTGACTTTTAAAAAGATACAGGAAAACAGACATATGACCATTTGACCTAATCAGAGATGCCTCAATATAATTTTGCTGCTGAAACACTACTGCTAACAAACCCCACTGACATTTAAAGCTTTGAAGGTATTTAACAGTAAAGCTTTCAGGATGCATTACTTTGTCTATATGACAAGAACACATCTGTTTTGACTGAAGGGGAAAAAAGATTACTATTAGGAAATAACTCCTGAAACCATCATAAAATTCCTGAATATTCAAAGCAAAGGTTTTTGCTTTATGAACTTACACTTCAGTTAACGTAGGTGAAAACCAATGCAGTCCTGCATTCCATTCCATCTTCTGCTTCCTCCTCCCTTCCTTTAGAAATATTTGATTTTCACTTTTTTCAGCAGAGGAGACGAAAACATTGTGCAGCCTAATATTGCTAAAACCAGTTTTGTTCTGGCAACTTTCTAAGGAAGAAACAAGAGAAACAACTGCATCTCAAGTAGTTAATTAAAAAACAATCTCCCCTGAAACTGTCTGCTGTGAAGAATTACTGCACTTAAGCTGCTAGTTTACTACTAGACTAGTTTACTAATACTGCTTTTAAAGTTCGCTTGGCATATACCAAAGAAAAAAACTTCTAAAATGCATGTGAAGTTATTATACACCTTACAGGCAACAAACCTTCTCCCACGCTCCTTTCTCAAGAGAAAACTATCTGACACCTAATGTGAAAACTTTATCTGTTCATGCCTAATAGGTGGGCGCTGCTTAGTGTCCCTACATTGTATACTGTAATGATGCATGAACACATGGGCTAACAATGTTTTTAATAGAAGTCACAACGATATAACCTAGTCTCTGATCTGATTATTCTTTTGGTTATACAACCCCAGGCAGGAGTTATTCATACTTTCCACTGCCTGCAACAGCAGCTGTTTCACTATCACCCTGAAGCCTCAGGAAAATTCAAGCCCTTAATCACTGTTTCCATTAGCCAACCCATCTTTGCTATCAGCCTGACTGTGATATGGTCAAAGTGCCAACTAGTCTAACTACAGGAAATTGATTAAAAATTGATAAAAAACCCCAAAAACCCAAACCCAGAAGTAAACCATCATGCAAAGAAGCATCCACATCCCTCAGAAGTTGGACACACTGCTCATCATTGATGCCCTATTGCTTACACAAACCACACACACCAGCTTTCTCCACAATACCTCACAAGTACATACATTCTGCTTGGCACAAGAAAACATCTCTTATTATTAGTATCACAACCTGCAAGAAATATAGATTTTATTTCTTAACTAATCTCCTTGTCTTTGCCCTTATTTAAGTTCACCCTCTTCCTTGAACTGGACAAACCAGTTTGCAACATATGGATTCCTAGATTTAGACAAAAAGCAGGACTAAAAGCTGCCCCAGTTTTCTGTAGAAATAGAGGTATCAGTACTGCGGCTTCCTTGCAAAACCACAAGCCCTGAATAAATTATCAAAATTCTGTTAAGAAATATCAACAAGGAGTTGTTCCTCACATATTTCATAACATATATTGTCTACATTGGTTGGGCTATGCCATTCCTTTCTCATATTTTTAGCATTAGTCCATAGAAGTGTGGGGGCTTTTTACTATATGGATTATGACCAGCTTTTCCACCTACAACGATCAAAAAGAGGGAAAAACCAATTTATTATAACAATACAGCTTGCATTTTCTGGCAGTTTACCAGCTCAGCTATGCTGGTTTGCTATCTCTACAGAGAACAGTAGCTCTAGGAAAAAGAGAAACAATTCTTCATGCCTTTCAGACAGTTTTTATTTGGAAAGCATCCTCACTTTTAAGAGGCCTTTTAATCCAGACCATCCCTTGTTTTGAAAGCTGGCCTAAACTTTCATGGAATCTTCCAGAACAGTATTCTATCAATGAAAGAAAATAAAGTGATTTTGTTTTACTATCCTATACAGTATCTAACAGTCAAAGGCTGATTCTTTTTTAAACGACACAAAGAATTTTTGTTTTTTTTTTCTAAAGTGAGGTAACTAAGGGGACACACATACATATCAATCTGCTAATCAAACAATTCTCATTTCACTATCATCTCACTCAAAGCCAACATGCAATCCAACGTATTTACAGCTAGACGACTGGACACAGACCTATTACAGCATTAAGCTTTTACAGCAGTTTCTGTGTATGCCTCAGGAAAGTTCTCTGCAGCTTCTCAACTGGGCAGCAATAATGCAGCTTCCAGGAAAGAAGTGCCACTTTATCCTACTCCTTGCCAATCGTCCACCAAATTACTCAAGTTTATACCATCAGAAACATCCTTCAGCCAGTTTGAATACAGACAGGAAAAATCACAATACTTTGAACTCACTCCTGCTTCAATCTCGTAATAGGGCAGCTCGGTCACATCTACCACTCCTAAATCCGCTGGTGCATCCAAGAGTACTGTCTCGCAGCTTATGACGTTTGTGGTGTGTGCATGTGTTTCATTTTCAGAAGGCCTTTTGTACTTCAGGAACAAGTAAAAAAAATCCAACTCATTAGGTTTGCAGTGTCCTCCTAGTTCAATAGCTAAGAGTGCATTTTTCTTCCAGGAAGTTAGCCAACATCAAAATTACTCCAAAAAAGAAAACCTCAAAAAGAAAAAAACAATTCAAATCCAACTATTAACTTCTGAACTATCTCCAAATCTGCAAAGTGAAGAGGAAGGTTTCCTCAGACAATTAAGTTACATTTTAATAAATGAAATCTACTACACACATTATGAGTATTGATAGCTCTGCTTTTAAGAGCAGGACCAGTAACAAATAATGACTCATATCATTAATGAAAAGAATAAAGTCACTCTAGTTATATGCGGTAGTAACAAATGCTTGGAGGAAGAGACAAAAGGTATAAAGCCAAGTACGTATAGACTACTTTTCCCCCATCTAATCCTGGCAATAGCGTTTCACAACTTCTGAGGATTAAGTTATACCCTAATCACTGTGCTTGACAGATAATCCATCCCTTTTTTTAATATTAGGCTGCTGGACCGCCAAGTATTCTAGGACAATGAAGGTGGCACATTTTTGCTAGAATACCATTTAAAAAAACCCCAATAAACGCAAAATCACATGTCCAGCTCTCTGGTACATTTTTACATGCATAATAACAACTCCCAAATTACAATGCGATTTCTATTTATTGTACCATGTATGAACTTGAATCTGGTAAAGTACATAAGGACAACAAGAAGGCCTTCTTCAAGTATATCAGCACCAAAAAGAAGACTAGGGAAAATCTGGGCCTGCTGCTGAATGAGGTGGATGTCCTCATGACGGAGGATGCAGAGATGCTGAATATCTTTGCTTCAGTTTTTACTGCTAAGGCTGGCCCTCACGATTCCCAGTCCCTGCAAAGTCTGGAGGAAGGTAGACTGTCCTTTTGGTCAAGGAGGATCAGATTACAGATCATCCAGGCAAACTGGACACTCACATATCCATGGGCCCTGATGAGGTGCACTCATAAATGCTGAGGAGGCTGGCAGGTGGTGTTGTTAAACTACTCTTCTTCATCTTTGACAGATTAAGGAGAATAGGAGATGTGCCTGAGGACTGGAGAAAAGCCAACATCATTCCAAATCTTTGAAAAGGGCAAGAAAGAGGACCTAGGAAACTACAGGCTAGACAGCTTCACCTCCATATCTGGAAAGGTGATGAATAGCTCATTCTGAATGTCATCTCCAAGCATCTAGAGAAAAAAGAAGGTTATCAGGAGAGGTCAGCATGGGTTCACCAAGCAGAAATCATGCTTTACCAATCTGATAGCCTTCTATGATGACATGAATGGCTGGGCAGATGAAGGAAGAGCAGTGGGCATCATTTAGCTCAAATTCAACAAGGCTTTAGACACTATTACCCACAACATCCTCGTTGGTAAGCTTAGGAAGCATGGGTTAGATGAGTGGACAGTGAGTTGGATGGAAAACTTGCTGGATGGCAGAACTCAGAGGGTGGTCATGGGCGGCACAGAGTCTAGTTGAAAGCCTGTGGCCAGTGGTGTTCCCCAGGGGTCAGAACTCAGCCCAGACTTGTTCAACATATTCATCAATGACATAGATGAGGGGACGGAATGTATCCTCAGCAATTTTTCTGATGACACAAAACAGAGGAACAGCTGATATACCAGAAGGTTGTGCTGCTGCTCAGTGGGATGAAGTTTAATGTAGTTTAACATAAGCAAGCATAGAGTCCTGCCACTTGGGATGAATAACCCCATGCACCAGTACAGGTTAAGGGTTTACCAGCTGGAAAGCAGCTCTGTGAAGAATGATCCTGGGAGTACTGGCAGGCAACAAGCTGATAATGAGACAGCAATGTGCCGTTATGGCCAAGGGTACCCTGGGATGTAGAGAGAAGACTGTAGCAAGCAGGTTAAGGAAGGTTACCCTCTCTGTCTACCTCAGTGAAACTCCATCTGGAGTATTGAGTCCAGTTCTGGGTTCCCAGTTCATGAAAGACAAGGAACTACTGGAAAGAGTCAATCTCTTTTACGACAAGAGGCTGAGTGAGCTTCATCTGTTTCACCTGGAAAAGAGAAGACTGAGAGGGGACCTTAATAATACCTATACTGAGAGGCAGGTGTCAAGAGAATGGGACCAGATTTTTCTGTGTTGTCCAGTGACAAGACAAGAGGCAATGGAGACAAACTGGAACACAAGGTTTAACAAGACCAAATGCCAGGCCCTGCACTTGGGGCACAACAACCCTATGCAGAGCTACACACTAGAAGTCTGTCTAGAAAGCTGCCAGGAGAAGAAGGACCTGGGGGTGTTAGTCGACAGCCGACTGAACATGAGCCATCAGTGTGCCCAGGTGGCCAAGAAGGCAAATGGCATCTTGGCTTGTATCAGAAACGGTGNGATTTAGGTTAGACATTAGGAAAAAATTCTTCACAGAAAGGGTGAGGTGATTGATTCACCTTCCCTGCAGTCATTTAAGGCATGGGTGGATGAGGTGCTAAGGGGCATGGTTTAGTGTTTGATAGGAACGGTTTGACTCAATGATCCGATGGGTCTCTTCCAACCTGGTTGTTCTATGATTCAATGACATGAAGTTTCACCTCAACATAGGAAAAACTTCTTTACAGTGAGGGTGACAGAGCAGTAGAACAGTCTGCCCAGGAAGGCTGTGGAGTTTCCTTCCCTGGAGATATTAAAAACCTGCCAGGACACATTCCTGGGCAATCTGCTCTAGGTGAACCTGCTTTAGCAGAGGGGTTGGAATAGGTGAACTCCAGAAGATTCTTCCAACCCCAACCATTCTGTGGTTTTTCATTTTTAGTTCTTCTGACATTCAGTTATGATAGTAAAAAGCATATTCTTTATTAATGACCAGTAACACCTTATATTTATAAAACTTTTCTGACTGAAGAAGTGTATGCAGTAACAAACTGCTGTAGAACTCTGCTTTCTGTATGATCATTGCCAAAAAGCCTGTCTTTTTATCATTTTAAAGCTATTCTGCACAGCACAGCTCAGTCATTGCTGGTGTTAATTTTATTAATGCTTACATTAGAGAGGTATTTGCGACAATTTTCAAGTTTGCATCACAACTAGCACTCTACTTATTTTCACATTTTTATTTCTACACAGGTATGTATGTGCCAGTATTCCTGGAGAAGAAAGTTCAATTTATTCCTAAGAAAAAGGCAGACAGCAAAAACCATAAGGAAATGTACTCCACAGTGTTCTACTGTATAGCAGACCTTGTGATGTGACCACAGGGCGGTGATTTAAACCAGACAAGGTTCTTCCAAGTTTCCATTTGATTCTCCAGGAATATTAAAGCTCTTTAATCTTGTTGCAGCACAGATCCTGCCTATGATCTGTTTTCATGACTTTGTGCTAATGATTAGAGCATTGGGTAACATGGAAATATTTTTCTTAATATCTCCAATATCTATATTAATTACAACTTTCAGATATTTGTTTTTATTTTCTGGCCTTTTAAGCCACCCAACAACCACATCATGCAACATTACTGAAACTCTTCATAAACAGTAACAAATTTGACTGCTCTGTCACTTCAGTAGGAAGTATTGCTTGCTCTTATTTTTACCCTATATGTATAGCTTACCTTACCATACTACATAAATATTATATACTTCCATTTTATTTCTACTTACAAAGGTATTTGCACTGTTTGCTGACCATTTGATTCTTTGAGCATACTTTAAGGACCTAACCAGTACTAGGATTTTTGACGTAGAATTAAGTGTTTCACTATTTTCACCTGGCTTGGAAGACCTACAAGCACTGCTTGACCAATAAGTTTTGTACTCAACAGTATAAAGAAAGAGTGTACAGTCTCTTCATACCCCTCTCGTCCAGCTGAAATTAGAGTAACCTACTCAAAATTTAGGATTTTAATCTTATTGAATAATTTATTTGAAGTTTATTCAAATCACCTCTCAGCATCCCACATGAGAACTAGGAATTAACTATTAAAAAAGCCTACTCTAGGCTCACAGGTCAAAAAAACCTACTGAAGTGAGAAGACTGAAGACACCGTCCTTAAACTAAAAACACACTACAACTGAATACAACTTTAATACCTGATAATACGTAAAACAGTGTTTATATTTCAATTCTTTTTATTAAGGCATAGGATAGAAATAAGGGACAAAATAAACAGGACAGCATCGTCACTAAGCAAAAAACAAGTTTAAAAATCTGTTTTCTTTGGGTCTATAAAATGTACAGTTTTTGTCATCAAAGAGAGGAATACTCTGACTTTGCCCTCTGGATATTTCACCTCTTCATGACTACTGCTACAGTTTCCATACAGAATGCATATATGCTATAAAGTATTAGACCTCATCATATTATTTATACAGTATACCATCTTTTTAGACAAAACCATTTTTTTCTGAAAACCCTCAGATGCTTAGGGGGTTAGGCATCTCAGTGACTCTCAGCAGTTCATGTTTCTCCTCAGATGCAGAGATAGGAACAAGTTCTGCTTGTGCACTTGGCAGACTGGATGCATGTCAGGAGCCATAAAACTGCATTAGCAGGGTATTACACTTTACTGTAATATAAGATATTATCGTGTCAGCCATGGCAGCATGTTTATACGCCTTCCAGACTTTGAGTCTCTCAAAACTCTACCTTAACCTGTTAATAGCTACAGTATAAGTTTGCATCATCCAAAAGTACAGGAGCAAAATACTTCCAGAAGTTTTATTGCAAAAATTTTCATAATGGAAAATTGTTTATTTTTTTATTGTTTTTAACAAGTCATCCCTAATTATTCTACTGTTCAATGTAAAATCAGGCTACTGGGATAGGATTTTGAACCACAATCTCAATCTTGGGCTTTTTTTGAAAAAATGATTTTGAGGAAAACACTGGCAAAGAGCGAAAACTTTCAAAATAAACAGAAGAGTACAGATGCCATTAAATAATTTTTACATTCCAACTAGGGGAACATTTTGCCAAAAACAAAGCTGTGGCCACAAAAATGTAAACATGTGAACCCCCCACCTTCCTGCAATTTACTTTAGGGTTTTTTTTTATGTGATCCAAGAGCATTAACAAACTTTAAGTAAAAGGATTAACAAGGCATGTGACTGAACAGGAAGAGATTACCAGAAAACCCAAGTACTATTTCATAAAGAAAGTTCTGCAAATACTCCTGAGAAATTTGACAAACTTCCTGTAAAGTAGAAGTAATTCTCTAAGTATTTAAGAAGACAGAAAATACATTCAGCAACACATGATTATTCCTTTGGGCTGTAAGTCAGTTAATTTCTGAAGCATGGCTCATTTAACAACAGCTTTATTTTCAGATCAGTTCACAAACAAGTTTTTCCATACCGAAACTATATAAAGCTAAAGGAATGGGAGAATTTTAAAGCTATGATAATAATTAACAAGATGTAATACACCTGCCATTGTTGCTTTTTTCCCTTTGGTTATACTCCTGCAGAGATTTCTGACCTTACTTGGGTCTTATTTTCAAATAATAATAATAATAATAATAATAATAATATTTTTTTTCCTCTTCTTTTTTTTAAATAAGTAATCACAGACATCATTTCACAGTCAGCTTTACTTTTGCTTGCCCCGGAGGTTATGTGAGGACACAGACTACTGCAGGACACTGGCTCTCATTCCTAGTGCACTTAAAAGCAATCAAGCCAAGTTTCTTTAAAAATACATCTTTTACTAAAGTTTCCCTTAGCAAGATGGAGAGAAAAACTATTACCATGATGTAACAGCCTGTTCAAGAGTTATCTAAGAATCTAAGTTTTCTTTAATTGCAGGAGATCTGCAATTAAATTAATTTGCAGTAACCTGCAAGACCTAGCAGGTTAAGGCAATTATAGATATTTTAAAGTAACTTAAGGAACTGAATCTGTTCTAAGGAAAAGCAGCTGCATCAAAACCCTTTCATCTCTTAACCCTAAAAAACAAAATCTTTTCTCAGCAGCCCAAAGCTGAATTCTTTCTAGATACTCTTCATGTTACTTTTACTCTTCACAAATTAAATGAGTGATACTTGTCTACAATTAAGCTTGAAATGGAAACTTGACAGTTGGAACAGACTTAGGTAACCTACTTAGCAAGAGACTGCTGGGGCATAAATGAAGTTATTTAGCCCTCCTGTGGCTGTACTCAGGACTTGAAAGTCATCAGTGAAGTATGCCACATCCCTCCAGGATTACAAGATACAAACAAGCCTATTATCTACTGGACTTGCCATTTGACAGTAGAAGTTCTATAAAAAATCCCGAGTGTCCTCTACTGACATAAAAAGGCTCTTAAAAATTGAATACCAGCTGAGGAGGACTGAAATACACAAAAGTGTAATTGCTGGCTCTGGTAATTTGCTACTGGCACCCTT
>WAAB01016960.1:74053-94345 GCA_013389865.1 Piaya cayana | reverse complement strand
CCCCCCCCCCCCCCCCCAAATGAGTACACAGAAACAGTTACAATAGATCAAACTCATCTGCATGTTGCATGAAGAAATAATGCTTTTCCCCTCTTTTCTGTAAAATGGAATTACAATTCCTTAAGCACATAGTCAACATTAAAACTATTAAAAATCTGGGCACTATCGGGGTAAAACATTTCAGGAAATCAGAACAGCATTTTTCCAATATAATTAGCCAATCTGAAGATTAGAAAAAGGTTTTTCATTTAAGATAATTTCTTGTAATTCAGTGAAAATTAAAGAAGATGCAGAAACTACAGGTATTCCTCCAACTGTGCTTCAGAAAAGCATGAAAATAAGTATTTAAGTGCTCTCTGGAAGATTCTGGAACTAGTCATAAGGTATTTAAGCAAGTCAGATTCCTTATGGAAATAAAGCAGAGAAAAAAACCTGTCATTTACTACAACTATTACCTTACTTGAAAGAATGGTCTATTTTTAAGAGATTGATTGCAAACCAAATAAAAATGCTTTAGATTTCTGAACAGTGAAATCCACACCTCAACAGAAACATTAAAAAAAAATTTGAAACGAGAAGAACATAGAACCAGCATTTCAAGAGCACATCACTATTTGGGAAGGGGGAGGGCAAAACAGAAATAGCTGTTGTCAGTCATCACCTAACTGTCCTATCTCACCTTTGATTGGATCAACCCTCCTCAAATAGGGCAATCCAGGATTATTAAGAGGCCTGCTGAAGAGAAAATAAAAACACAATATAGACAAGGTATTTTAGGAGTGCTATGTACACTGGAAAAAGTAGGAAGTTCACTGAACAGAAAACAACACTTCGCACGCACCAAAATTCATAGAATATTTATAAAACACTATGTTGAGTGATATTGTATTTTGCAATACCTTTACTCATTCCCTTATCATCAAAGAAACAAAGTTCCACACAAACATTTTATATACTGATAACAGCAATCGTGATCCCTCTGTATACATTCTTTAGTAATTTAAGTGAATTTTCTTTAAACTATTTAATGAGGTATAGCCTTATAAAATTATTACCTTGGAGTCATTTTCAGATACTAAATTGTCACTTCAGACCAAAACACCTTCATTTTCTTGAATTGCAAAATCGGTAAATGTTTAGGTAAAACTGGATGCATGCACAGAAGACCCTGTAATCTTTTCCCCACTTTTAACATAACATTATCCTTTCTATACCATCCTACAGCAGTAAGCTGAAGCCACCTTTCACAAATCCAGTCCCAGATCCATCCTTAGTGCCTCCTCCTACCTTTTCTCTTTGCAACTGTCTAACATTTGGGAACAGAACAAATTAAAAATGTATCCAGTCCATGAATCTGCAGTTCTCCTACACAACAGTCATACATTTCCACCTTTAAAGAGCTAGCTCTTGCCACCTCTCTAACTGTACATTAACTGAAGCAAAATTCCATATTTCAGTGGCTGAGATTCAGCTAGAAAAACCTAAGCTGCTTTTCAATCTATTAAAAGTCTATACCTAACACATTTATAAGACACCAGGTCACAAGCACCTCTTTTTTTTTTGTATTTATAAAACTTTGAGACAGACTTTCTTCTTCCTTCTTGGATACATGTATTATTAATATTCAAGATAATTCTTCCATTATTTGCCTTAGGAATTTAAATTCTACGTGCAACAGCTAATCTGTAGTAACTGTACATGCTGGCATAGTAAGGTTGGAAAACACCTCTAAGATCATCAAGCCCAACTGTCAGCCCAACACCCCCATCGATGTTTCAGGAAACTCCTGTTAAGCTACACCAATGTATTTATTGGAATGCTTACTGTTTTCTCATGGTAAAGTTGTCTGAAAGGCAAGTTTGCAAGAGTAACAAATCCCACCAAGAATATTGATACTTATTCAAAAAGCAGTTCCTGGAACAAAGAAAAATCTGAAGACCAAAGGCTCCAGATAATGCCCATCTCTTCCCTCACCCTATATTAGCTTCCACTAACACAGCAGTGCGATGTTGACCCACTGTGTGGGGCAAAACTACTGCTGACTTCAGTGGACCACATTCAAAAATAAGTTGTTACCTGACTGTTAGCTCTGCCATCAGCTTCTGCCTCTGGATATTTGATACACTCAGGGTAATTTCTACCTGTCTGAGCACAAACACAGCAGCTGGCCAAGGTCAATAGAGCATGGCAGCTACTCCCTCATTATCTGTCTACATCTAACCAAAATTGTGCTATAGGATCATAAAGGACAACATGCAATATCTAAGACTTACAAGTTAATAGAGAAGTTTAGATGACTGAGGTGAGAGAAATGAAGACAAAGCCTCCCCTCAAAATAGGACTTACAATATTCACAACTTTTTAGCAGTAGTGAGTTTTAAATTTCTAATTCAGTTCTCTCTACAGCTTCATTATTATAAACTCTTAGCAAAATTTAGTTGGAAAAGACCTCTGGAGACAATCTAGTCCAGTACCCTCCCCAAAACAGAGCTAACCTCCAAGCTCTGTTGTACTGTCCAGGGCCTGATGTTCAGGACACTGCTGGAAACCACAGGTACAAGATACTCTGGGCACCTGCTCCAGGGCTGAACCATGCTCACCCTAAAAAAAAACTTTCCCTTTTGCCAAATTTGAACCTCCCTCACGCACCTTGTGATGGTTTGAAGTGACAGGGCCAGATTGACAGAACTAAAACAATACAGGTGACCCACAGATGATTCATACTGCATTACTATGTGTACTGTTTAATCTGTAAATTATAACACTGCTATCAGTAGAATTTAGCTGTCCCATTCTTAAATACAGAGAGTGTGAGAAAATGCATCATGTTCAGCATTATCAGTAGAATTGGGCTGTACCACCTTAATTGTAGCTTCTTTAGCATAAACAGGATGAGAAAAAGGCCATCAACAAACTGTCTAACCAATTAGCAAGAGCACAAGCACTGTGTGAAAGCAGAGGAGCTGTGCAGGAGTGCTGCACCTCAACAGCCCCTTTAGTTTGGGGACAACAGGTATCCAGCTCCTTCCTTATCTCCCACTCTTGGAACACTGGCCATGCTGCAGGAGCAGGGGGTGGGCAGTGAACAGCTGAGATGAGAGATCCCAAGTAATTAGAATGATGCAAGTTGTTTATTCAACGATATAAAAGCTGGGCCATTTTGCCACGATCTTTGGGGACCCCACCTATGAGTCAACACACTGCATAGTACGCCCCAATTGTCCATGACAGGCTCTCCAAATCTTGCTACAAGAGAGGCAACTTTGATCTGGATGATCATAACAAGGCAATTGGTGATGGATCTTCCTTAATTACTATACTTACTCTCTTGTAGTAATGATTAGAAGCACTGCCTTGAAAGCTGTTACTGTTAACATATTGTTAACCACTACTAATCTCTTGTTACCTTCCTTGTTGTAGTAAGTTGATTAAAATTTGACTTCACATTATATTGGGAGAGTTGGGGCTTTTATGTTGATTGCACTTAGCACCCTATGGTAAAACACTATTGCCTCTTATCCTTTTACTGGCCCCTCTAACGAGATACTGGCTCCATCTTCTTTGCAAATCTGTTTTATGTAGGGAAAAGAATCTCCTGGCATGCAATAACAGAACAGCACCAACTGTCACAGGAGCTGTCTTCTCACTCTACCTGTCCACACTTTTAGAGCAGTTGTTAGGTGAACACAGGAAAGGAGGGTAACCAATTGCAGATGATATGTCTTTAACGATATGTCAGATATGTCTTTAATATACAAAAGAATCAAGCAAAAATAGTTTCTACTAAAGAAAAATGCTCCTTATGTTGCTGATCATTGAAAAGGAGTTCAGTGTTTTTATACAAGAGAAGGAAGGCAGTTTTCCTCAAGGTAATTGAAAAAATAAGAAAGCAAATTCTCCTAATCCAGAACAGTCCCTTGCCTTAAAGATACAGATGTTCATACAGTGGACAGCAATATAAAGTTGCTTCTGCTTGCTTTTAATGGTTTATTTAGGTTCCAGAAGATATATAACAGTTCTTTTCTCTGTGAATACTTTGTCTTGTTTCTTGGGAAACAAATTCAGCCTGCAATGAGCTCTGTACTGTCAGAGCTAGATTCCTTCTGGTATACCAGCTGTCTTCTTTAAGGCTAATATGGGTATCTTTATAGTTCATAACTTATAATACCTAGTTTATGAAACACTCAATAAATCAAGTACATTGGTGCAAAGAATCAAATGACGTATTTAACAGAAAAAAAAAATAGAGGCAGGAGTTATAATTAATCCATTGTTTGGGATGGACAGAGAACAATCTTCTAGGTTTGGAGCATTCTTCTAGGTTTGAGTCAGGTTTTAGGCTGAGATGAATAACCCCAAATTAATTTGTTATTAAGTAATCTGCATTCCTTCCTGCTGCAGCTCTTGGCAAGTGGGAAAAAAAAAAAAAAAGAGTTAATCCAATTTTTTATTGTAATGTAAAGAATATATAAGACCTTGTCCCAATCCAAATTAAATATCTGGAGACAGACATTCTTTGGAATCAAAGCATAAAGATATAAAAAAGGTTTAAGTATTCAGATACTTCCTGGCCTTGCATGGGATTATGCACCTACCTAGTCATCCATCCAACTACTGTTTCAATAAGCGCACTTCAAGGTTACATGAATCCATCTAAGAAAATACTACTACTTCATGCAACAGATGATACTACATAGAAATGTTTATAGGTGTTTTCCTAAGCATACTTGAATTAAAAGTAAGCCAGGTAAATCCCAATAAAGGTGCCATTCCCAACACACCTGCAGGTACCCAATGCCATAAAGTATATTGTCATTAGAAGTTTAAACATCAGAAAGTAACTGGAATACAACATAGCTGCATCTCCTACTTCCAGTTCATTTTTAACAATTTACCACTGTTGGCAGGCTTGAGCTGCTGGATTACTACAACTCTAAATTGCTTTTCACAAAAAGACAGCCAATTACTTTAATAGGATTTTAAACCAGCACAATTATTGCCTAATTTTTCAAGTCTGTTCCATTTAATTTCAACCCGTTTAAAAACTAAACATGTCCTTCACTATCAAAGTCACTAGAAAATAAGAGCTTGATAGAAAAACCAGATATAAAACCCAAAAGAGAAGTCAGTTTCATTCATTCTTTAATTCTTGCCAGAGCTGAGAATGTAAAAGGGTGAGAAATTAAGATCGATTTCAATTCCTCCTTCATCAAGGTGGCCAGAGATAATGTGATAAGCAATTCTGAAAAAATTATATCCACTTTCTACACCTAGAGCTGCAGTTTACTTCAAGTAGTTTATGGTATTCCACAGTTGCTGTTAACTTTCACTGCTCTGGAACAACGGCTATTAATTTTGATTATTCTTTCAAACAGCATGGTCCTCAGCTCAGATAAGCACCAGAGATCTGTTGGTGCTATGCAATAACTACCTCTGCCTTGCGACAGTCACAAACAGATCCATAGCCTTTTATTAGGCAGAAGTGTCGCACAACTTAGAAGTGTAAACTGCATCCACAGCTGAAATAACTTTCTGCCCCTGTTTCCCTGCCTGCTTGCCACATCCTCAGGTCACCAAATGCTACCTTCCACCTCACGTCTCACCAAATCCCCACTGTTCCTTGCTAAACCCTATCAGAACCCTATCAGAAACCGCATGATCAGCAGGTCCAGGGAGGTTATTCTCCCTCTGTACTCCGCACTGGTGAGACCGCTCCTTGAACACTTGTGTTCAGTTCTGGGCCCCTCACCACAAGAAGGATGCTGAGGTTCTGGAGTGAGTCCAGAGAAGGGCAACGAAGCTGGGGAAGGGGCTGGAGAACAGGCCTTATGAGGAATGGCTGAGAGAGCTGGGGTTGTTTAGCCTGGAGGAGGCTGAGGGGAGACTTCATTGCTCTCTGTAACTACCTGAGGGGAGGTTGTAGAGAGGAGGGAGCTGGCCTCTTCTCCCAAGTGACAGGGGACAGGACTAGAGAGAATGGCCTCAAGCTCCGCCAGGGAAGGTTCAGGCTAGACATTAGGAAAAAATATTTCACAGAAGGGGTCATTGAGCACTGGCAGAGGCTGTCCAGGGAGGTGGTTAAGTCACCTTCCCTGGAGATGTTTAAGGCACAGGTGGATGAGGTGCTGAGGGACATGGTTTAGTGATTGATAGGAATGGCTGGACTCGATAATCCAGTGGGTCCTTTCCAACCTGGTGCTTCTATGATTCTAACCGCAACGCTCTGAATGGAGCGGTCGGGGGGCAGGTTTGGTTTCCCCTCAGCCCCCACCCCTTCTGGTTTAAGCACCTCTCCGTCCTGACCTATGGGTTCAGGTCACCGGCCCGCCGTGCTGAGCCTCTCGGATCAAGACCCGAGGGCGGCGACACGAAACCTCCCCTTCTCTCCGCCCCCTCCCTCTCCCCTCCCCATACAACCCTCTTTCCCCCCCCGCAGCGCGCGCTCCCGGCTCTCCCCCCGCCTCCATCCCGCGCGCTCCCGAGCCGCTCCCCGCGTCCTGCACAACCGCGCGCGTTCTCGGCTCGCTCCCCGCCGCTCCCGCGCCGAGCGGTCTCCTTGCCGGCAGAGGGAGCCGCCCCGCGGGGCCCTGCCCGCCTCTCCCGCAACCCCGCCGTGTCGGGGCGGTCCCGCCCGGCGCGCTCACCCGGCACGGCCCGTCCTGGAAGACGCGCGGGTCTAGGTTGCAGGCGATGGTGGCGGTGGGCAGGTCCCGCAGCGACACCGCCTCCATCTCGCCGTCAACGAAGCTCCAGTCTGTCTCGGCCTCAGGCGGCAGCGCCCCCTCTTCCTCGCCGTCCTCCTCCTTCTCCGCTTCCTCGGGCGGCAGCGGCTGCCGGAGCGGCTCGTCCTGTCCCGCTGGGCCCCTCCCGCCGCCGCTGTCCATGGCCGGGGGCGAACGGAGCCCCCGCGGGGCGGGGCCCGCCGGAAACGCCAAGTGCCGGTTCAGCTCCCGCCTTGGCGCGCGCACGCAGAACTTAACAGCCTCCCCCACGCCCCCCCCCTCCACTCCCCGGCTCCTCTTTCTTTCCTCCCCCGCGTCGGTTAAACCGCCGCCGCCTTCTCCCCCTCCACCTATCCCCCCCCACCCCAGGGCGCGCCGTGCCCTGCGAGCCAATGGGAAACCGCCGCCGCCGCAACAGGTGGCCGGGCCGAGGGGGGCGCCGCTTCCGCCATCTTGAGTGCGGGCAGAGGGCGCCCGGCCCGGGGTGCGGGGTGGTTAGGTGTGAGTGTGGGCACCACGCGAGGGAGAATCACAGAGTGGTTCGGGTTGGAAGGGACCTTAAAGCCCATCCTGTTCCACCCTCCACCCCCTGCCATGGGCAGGGACATCCCGCCAGACCAGGCTGCCTAAGGCCCCATCCAACTTGGCCTTGAACACCTGCAGGGATGGGGCAGCCACAGCTTCCCTGGGCAACCTGTGCCACGGCCTCACCACTATCATTGTGAAGAAATTCTCCCTAATGGCTAATCTATATCTGCCCTTTCCAATTTAAAGCCATTCCCCCTTGTCCTCCCACTCCATGCCCTTGTAAAGTCCCTCCCTAACTTCCCTGCAGCCCCTTCGGGTACTGGCAGGTCGCTATAAAGTCTCCCCTGAGCCTTCTCCAGGCTGAACAACCCCAATTCTCTCAGCCTGTCCTCGAATGGGAGGAGCTTCTGCCCTCGGATAATCTTTGTAGCCCTCCGCTGGACCTGTTCCAACAGTTCCATATCTTTCTTATGTTGGGCACCTCATCTCCTCTTGTAAACCCCTCCAGGGATGGTGACTCCACCACTTCCCTGGGCAACCTCTACAAGTGCCAGGAAACCCTTTTAGTGAAGAAACTTCCTGATGTTCAATCTGAACCTGCCCTGGTGCAGCTTCAGGCCATTCCCTATTGCCTATCACTTTGGAGAAGAGAAAAGCACTCTTCTCCCCATACCCTCTTTTCAGGCAGTTGTGGGTAGTGATGAGGTTTCCCCTCAGCCTCCTTCTACTGAAGCTGAGCAACCCTATTTCCCTCAGCCCTTCCTCATACAACTCCAGTTATGGTCAGCTGAACATGAGCTGATAGTGTGCCCAGGTGGCCAAGAAGGCCAACAGCATCCTGGCTTATATTTAAAATTGGTGTGACCGGGAGAAGCAATCGTGCCCCTGTACTTGGTGCTAGTGAGGCAACCTCAAATACTGTGTTCAGTTTTGGGCCCCTCACTACAAGAAGGACATTTAGATGCTGGAGTGTATTCAGAGGAGGGCAATGAAGCTGGTTAATGATCTAGATTATTAATCTTATGAGGAGGGGCTGAGGGAGCTGGGGTTGTTTGGCCTGGAGAAGAGGAGGTTGAGGGGAGACCTTATCACTGTCTACAACTACCTGGAAGCAGGTTGTGGGGTGGGTGTTGGTCTATTCACCCAAGTAAGAAGAGATAGGACGGAAGGGAATGGCCTCAAGCTGTGCCAGAGGGGGTTAAATTGAACATTAGAAAACAATTGTTTACTGAAAGAGTGGTGAAACATTGGAACAGGCTGCCCAGGGAAGTGGTGGAGTCTCCTTCCCTGGAGGTGTTCAGATGTAGATGTGGCACTTTGGGACATGGTTCAGTAGGCACAGTGGTGCTGGGCTGACAGTTGGGCTGGATGATCTTATAGATTTTTTTCCAACCTTCATGATTCTGTGATTCTATGATTTCCTTGTGTGAAGGAATTATACAACTGATCTTCACCTTTATTTTATACTTTTTCCAAAGGTATTCCGTTGCTGGGCCAAGAATAAATGTGTTTTTACTTCAAGATTTGTGAAAGATGGCATGTAAAACCATGTCTATATCTTTTCCTCCTTCCTTTAGATGTCAGGGAGACATTTTCTTGCAACCTTTCTCTTTTCCCTGTGTCAAAAGGCCATAAAGGACAATTGCACCCTCTCTGGATACACTTGAGGAGCTGATTGTTCCAGGCATTTCTGTGTAGAAGGAATGTGCTTAGCTCTTTAGTCTGACCTAACTGACTTAGACCCTTTTCTTTTACATGTACACCTAGCATCACCTTCCAGGGGAAGGCCCAAAAGTGAGTTTTAGAGGTCACAGGGTTTTTTAAATAAAGTTATTGTGATATTCACAGGTCACCCTCAAATGTCTTGTAGGATGTACAATAAGGCAGAATAGTAAAAGGCTGAAGGGAGTAAGATGCTGGACAGTAGTTGGCAAAACACTAACCAAATATTCTGTCCCTGCAGGGCTGTGTAAAAAAGAACATGGTCAGAAAAGTGGAATGCACCATCAGTCAAAAAGCTGTTTTATCACCTGACGCCTGTTCAAGACTGAAAGGTGGCTACTAGGGAAATGTACTTTCATTCCTGTAAGGAACGAGAACAGATGCCAAAACATGGGAGCTCCTTTTCATCACGAGGAAGCCTCTGAGGGGCTAACACTATTCTCATAAATGGTTAACGATGAATTTATCAAAGGTGTAAGTGAGGAGACAGTTGGCATTCATATTATAGTTCAGAGTCCCAGAACTTACTTAGGAAGCAGCATTTCATCACAGAGAGTGATCTTGTTGACAGACGTTATCTGCACAAAGACTGAAAAAAGTTATTTCATTTCATATTTTCTGGTATTGTACTATTGTATTTTTGTAGACAGCTTTTGCTAATGTGCACTAGGAAAAAAGTACTATGCCAAACACAGGACAGCATTTTGTAACCAGACTAATGATAATGCAGGCTATGATCATAGAATCATATCTAAGAATAGTTTGAGCTGGAAGGGACCTTAAATATCCTCTAGACCCAACCTTCTGCCATGGATTGCTTACTCAGCAACATTAAAAAATATTTTAAGTACAGTACATCATATATTTTCAATGGTGTTCAAAGTAAAATACTCTTACAGATCTTTTCTTCCCAAATGCAGCAACATTTTGGGTAAGTAAAGAACCTTTGAAAAATTAATTTGGACAGTTGGGATTGCTGTACCACCTACTGACTGTGCTGTGCGAAGCCTAGAGCAGAGGCAACAGCTCCCCCCGTTGAGACACCTCTGTTACCCTTTCTTAAGTTAGCACATCTGACTTTTTTTCCAACAGAGCAAAGACTTTAAACTGCTGAATTACTGGTCTCAGTCAATTTTAATGAGGTCTTGCAGGATACGACAAGGAGGAGAAAAATGCCACATGAAGAAACAATTATTTGTCTTCTCCTTCCTCTTCTGTTAGAAATTTCTTCAGACTCTCTAGTGTTTGTTTTGAACCAATTAAGGCTTTTTTTGGAGTGATAAGCTGTCATGTTAGGTACAGGGTATTTTCATGATTGATTGTGATATGTTGATGTAAGTCCGTATGTTCTCACTTGTGTTTACACAAAAATTCAGATAAATGGTATCTTAAAAGAAAAGTCACATATATAAACAAGGTGAAACTTCCCAACGCTAGCATTAAAACCTTCAGACAGATGAATGCCTTTTTAAACCTCATTATTCGATCTCAGATTTGCATTCTGACAGGAGCAGTGACACTTGCCTCTTTGAGAAGAAGCTATCTGTCTGTATTCTCTGCATCAAGAGTTCTACCCCCTACAGAAATCCCACCTGAGGAATCTAAATGGCAATCTGCTGTTATGTGTACTTAAAAACATAAGAAGTGCAACCTGCTAACAACAACCCAAAATTTATTAACGATATTTGTATCATAATAGCACCTAATGCTCAGCTGAGGTCATTACAACATAATGTCATGCACTGCACTATTCCACAGCAGAGAGACCTATCTGCCTCCAGAGCTTAAATGTTCAAATAAGACAATTTGGAAAAGGTAAGCGTTGCTGACATTCTACAAATATGGCAAATAAAACAAATATGAATTAACCCTCTCCCCAGAATTCATGCAGTTATAGATTTCAGAAGAAAAATTAAACCCGAATCTCCTGAGTTGTATGGTTTAATGACAGATGCATCCTTTCTGTTTCGTATGAAGGGACACACAATGTATGCTTTTTACTTGAAGAGGCGGCAAGCCAAGAAAAAAAAAATAGATCTTCATTCCAGTGTTCAGCTTTGGGGACAGCGTGCCTCTTTTAATGTAGCTGACAATGATTTAACTGTTATGCTCTCTTTACATGCAGGGAAAAAAAGATTCATAGGATAAATGGCTAAATGCAAACTAGAATAGTGCTGTTCAAATGTTTTTAAACAACGCACACTACCATCTAGTGGTAGAAAGAAAAACACGATTGATCTCAAAAGAGCTGCTTTTCTTACATAGGTCTACAGGCAAGAATCCTCAGTTTTCAAGTGACAAGTAGTGTCTAACCAGCATGAAAAAAAAACCCATCCACCCAAACAAACCCAAACGGTACAGAACGTGATTATATCAAAATGGAAAATGTTTGCACATGCAGTCTTGTGGGCAACTTTACTTCCTGAGCAGGCTTTTAAACCATTGGCTTGCTTAATATTCCTCAGAATAGATTGGTATGTGTAAAAATATTTTATTTGATATTTTATATAATAAATATGCATATGTGAACATTGAAGATTAACTTTGGCTATCAATAACACAGATTTCCTTGAAACAAATTTTCTTTAATTACTCTTAACATCCTACAGGTGCAAAAGCACGTGTCCTTCGTTACTTCCTTACATTGACATTGCAGTATTTACCGTATCAGTTATTTGTATGTATGCGTAATAGAAAATCTTGATTTCTTAAACCTTAACTAAATAAACACCTAGATTTGCAACAAATGTCCAGCACATTCACAGACATCGGGGCTCAAAGCAAATGAATCATCTGCTTGAATCTAAAAGATAGTCAAAAGAACTTGGTCCATACTTATGCTTTTCCCATAGTCAAGCATGGCAAACCCATATATCTGACAGTGTTTTAGATATTTACTTAATTTATCTCATTAGATTAGATAAACTTCATAAAAGCCTGACTGGTTCAACAACACTGACTTGTGAGATTCTTCTTTATTAACAAGGTTCAGGGAAGGGGTTCTCAAACTCCCATGTGGAAGGGTATACTTTAAGTGTGCCAGTCACTTTTCAATACAGTTCTTTTTACTAGAGGGGAAATGCCCATGCCTGATTCCTTCACAGAATCAGAAGGAACTCTCCACACAGCAGTTGTTCCTTCACAGGCTGGCCAAAGAGCTTTTCCTCCTGTGATCCTGAAGGCTTCGTTTTCCAGGAGTTTCCACTAAAAGTCCTACTTAGTAATGTCTTCAATTTACCTCTTTCAAGTGCTTATTATCTGTCATCAGCTCCTCTGGATTAATTTCTCACAGATAAACTTGTTCTGCTTAAAACAGCTTCCTGCAGACAGAGACATCTGACCCTCTTTAAAGCCAGCTGGTCATCTTAAAGTGAATATATAGAAGTATACAAGATCTCAGCAATTTTACTTTAAAGTCAGTTTGAGCAAAGCACATGGCCCCAAAATAAAATAGATTCAAAGAAAATCCACAGCCTTATTTAACAGTTTCTTCTGATGTTAAATTTTGTTAAAGTCACATTTCAGTTGTGGCTTAAATTTGCCTGGTTCTCACTGATAGCCATTTGTTCTTGTTATGTTTTTCTCCACTGTAATAAAAAGTCTCCCAGTGCTTAATGTCTTCTTTTGTTGGAGTCCTTTCTTGCTATTCTTTTTGTTCAGCTAAGCAGATCCACTCCTGCAAATCTCTCAAAAGTGTTCTCCCTCTCAGTGCTACTGAAAGTGTTTTCAAGCTTGGTCTTTATGTCTCCCCAGTATGTTCCTTTTCCTTCCCTTGACTTAATCCTGACATCCCAAGAGAATCCCTTTTCAGAGTATCATCACTCTTGCCCTCTGTGGGTCTGGATGCCATACAGTGCTGTGTGCCAAGTTTTTGCCATACTCCTGCAGCACCATGCCCTCTACCTCGCCTTTCCTCCTGGATGCCTGTGGTCTTCACAGCTTTTTGCCTAGCTTGGCCTCTGCCCACCAACAGCTGCAGCAAAAACAGTAGCCAGGTGTCCTGGGTGCACTTACTTCCATTTGATAGCCTTCCCCCAAGCCTTACCAAGGCAAACATACACCTTAAAATACCACTACACAGGTTTCTGTTCTAAGCCTTTTAGCTTTAGAACAATTTGTAGTGTGGAACACTCTTATATATAGGGGGTTTTTTTGTCTTTGTGGCCAACGGCCTACAAGGAATTGCTACAACCTGTATCATATCAACCATCTACACTTGCTGTTTCCAACTGTATTTGCTGAAAATATCTCATTACTCTGGCTCTTGTAGCAAAACCTCTTTAACAAAACAACTTAAAGGGTTACTTCTGGTAGGAGTTTGGCACACTATGTTTGCCCGTACAATGTACAATCCTTGTTGCAGACTGATTCTCTTTGTCTCAAAACCACGGTAGTGATAAAGAGAAAACAGAGTGATAGCATCTCTGTCCCATATTGTGTAGATGAGTCTTTTGTAGAAGGACCTGGTGCCTACAGGAGAGGTAGACTTAGCTGGAGTGTTTCTCAGAAGAGCTGCTGGCATTTGGAAGAGTAGAAGTTGTCCCAGGGCAGAAAAGAGACATACAAATAAAATGCTGTTAAATAAAACAAATACAGTGAAGCTAAGGTTTCCTTAACTTGATATTAGTAAGAGTGCAGAAGCTAAGGCTTATTAAGTGGCAGGTAGTGTACAAAGCTCATGTAACTGATTCAGATCAGTTGATTTGCTAGATGTCTGTCAGCACAATCTCTTCTCTTTCATATGTATCTGCCTTCTACCACGGTTCACTGTGCTCCTTCCCTGCCACTGTTTTCAGTGAGATGGTAAGTTGCTCTGGAATGCCTCTTCCTATATTTGCATTGTGCCTGGCAGGGCTGGACTCCCAAGGTCACTGCCACCTTTAGATGCCAGTCCAGATCTCACAATAATGTGCTTTTCATTATAATAACGCAGCAGGTTATTGTGTGCCTCTTACTGATTTTTAAAATACTCTCTGGTAAGCCAGGTCCTAAATTAGGTAGGAAAGAATAATACATAGCATAGGTGAAAGAGCCATTTATTTTAGTAGCAATCAGTAATAAGCTTGGTTACTTATTTACTATAAAGCTCATTTGCAACTGCAGTAGAACAAATGAGTTTTGTTAGGAAGTGTTTCTGAAAAGGAACAATAAGTATGATACAATTTTAACAAAAACTGTGTCAAAGTTGTTAATAGAGAGTACGATTGATTTCCTAATCCTGGTAAGAAAAAAAAAATTAAAAGAAAAAGGGGGGGAGAGGTAGAAAAAGGAAAAGGAGAATTAAAACAAAAGAAAAAGAAAAGTGAAAAGAAAAAGGAAAATGAAAAAAGATAAAAATAAAAATGGAAAAGGAATAAAAAAATAGCAGAAAAAGGAAAAGAAAAAAGATTAAAAGGAAAAATAAAAGAAGAAAAACAAAAAAAAAGAAGGAAGAAAAAGAGATTGTGCCATAAACTCCATGCAAATAAAATAAAATTAACCTTAGATAAAAATGGACCTGACCCCATACAAAACTAACTATATGTAATTCTAGCCCAAAGCAGATGATTCTTTCCTTTATCCACAGTTTTCTATCCTTTATCATCACTACTAGAGCTTTATGCACCAAAACCAGCTTCATTAAACATCCCCTCAAACTAAAAAAAAAAAATTAAAAGAAAAAGGGGGGGAGAGGTAGAAAAAGGAAAAGGAGAATTAAAACAAAAGAAAATGAAAAGTGAAAAGAAAAAGGAAAATGAAAAAAGATAAAAATAAAAATGGAAAAGGAATAAAAAAATAGNAGTCAGCTGTGTGAGAATTCCAAATTTGAATTAAGCAAAAGGGAAGCAGAGATGAAGAATCCTCTGGAGATTACCTCCCTCACTACAAGGCTGCAAAAATATCAGTTTCTTTATTGATGATATGAAAAGCTATTTTCAAGGACATTATTACACTGTATAAAAATATTTCAGAAAATTCTGCATAGTTAAGGTCTATATATGAATTTGTAAGTTACTACATATGTGCATAAATGATACGTTTTGATCTGAATTGAATAATTTAATAGTAAGTGTAATAATCTGCAAGTACTGTAAGACTGGTAATAAAAGGCAATTGATCACTGCACCTCTTGATTGCAAGTGTAACTTTTTAATCAGTTAATTATTCACACAAATAATTATATGACTGTTTTGTAATATTCTAAGAAGTTTTATTCCCCAAATATGTAATTATTTTAATAGCTATAATAGTTTTAAAAGTTATCTGAGTTTTGTGAAGAGGAATTGTATTAAAAGCCAAGTTCAAGTGGAAATGGTATAGGATGTGACTGTTTTTTTTTAAAAAAAATCTGTCAAGAGCTATGAAAGGTAAACTGAACTTCAAAATAGAAGCAAAGAACGCAAAAATCAAATGAGCTATGGTTAGGGATTACATTTTAAGAAATTATTTCAAGATGCAACAGATAGTAAAATGGGAAACTAATTGAAAATAAATGACACTTTAATGTAATAGGAATTAAAATAGGAGTTCAAGAAAATCTAGATACTTCATTAAAAGTGAAATAAAATCTCTTGAACTTTCAGAAAAGCTTTGAGTTATTTCCAGATTCCATGGTAAAATGCTCTGATGGCTCTAGTTAGGACTGCATACAATTTTGTAAACCAGGTCATGAGGAAAGCAGTGTTTATAACACAGAAAGCATGGAAGAGAGTATGTAGTTTATCCATTTAGTTTTGAATGTAAATATGTACTGGGCACGTTGCAAAACAAGTAAAGGCATGTTTTCTTCTCTGAAGAGCATTTATTTTAAGGACTAGTTTTCAGATGCCTTGGGGAGATGAAATTCAGCTGGAGCAGTTCATCGCTTTTTAAAATTCATGCCCCAAATTCAGTGTACAGTATGTGTCAGAAAATAGAAGGAGGATGAGGATGACAATAATGAAATCACAGTTACTTAATAAGACCCAGATCCTTGCAAAGACTCTTAGCTTTAAACATATCAGTAATCCTATTGAATCATGTGCAAATGAAGATGGTCCTTTAAATAGTGTTGTGTACATGTCCTTCCCTAAGCAATAGTGCATGAAGTAGGGGATGGGAAGTGATGGAGAGGAAGAAGTTGAGTGAAGTAAGTTTGATGAGGATTTCCTAAGAAGAATCAAAAGCCTGAGTAGGGGCTTAGAGTTACCCAAAATGAGAGCAGGTTCAAAGTTCAAGCCAGACTTGGCTGTTAGGAGCAAAATGAGTGCTGAGCTGGTCTTACTTAGCTATCAAACAGGACAATACAAAGGCTGCAGGAGAGTCATCAGACTTTCTAGAACCTTGATGCTTATGTTTCACTTTCAAAGTTCATTCCAAGTGACTATTTTATTGAACAGAATTAGATATGATACTTGACAATAAAAACTACAGATAAGCTCTGCAACACATGGAGGAATTTATTGCTTCATTAAAATAGTACTGCTTATCAAAAATAAAAGTAAAAGATAAGAACAGGAAAATCAAAAACTTTTGGAGAGTGAAAAGAATTTAAGTAATTAAAAATAGTAAGCAGTACAAAGCTAATTTTTTTGAAATCTTTAATATTCCTCTATTTTTTAACACCTTGCGGAATGAGTCATTCAGGTTGCTTTGGTGTCTGCAGCTTCATGGGATGCTGGGAATTCGAGGAACTGAGAGAGAAACAGGAGGAAGAAAGGGATGGTGGTATCTGGCAAGAAGGTACATCTATTATTCCTCTCTGCTTTTTTTCTGCCTTAATTAGAGGTAGTTTGGCTTTCTGTGCTTCTTAGCCCAGCAACGAGGCTTTTCCCCTCCTTATGTGTCGACATCCCTGCCTTCTTCCCAAGCAGACTTCTTCTAAGCAGCTGGGAAGGGAGCCGATTGCCCCTAATCAGCTTAGTACTGGGAAGCTCAGAACACTAAATACAGATGGCATCACGTCCCCACCCCCCCTTATCATGCAGCATGCTGCTGTGATTTTCAGCGAGGCATCTCTCTTAATTTTGTTCAGGAGGACTGAACACCCTCTCAAACACAAAACAGCAGCATGCCACACCAACTTCTCTATTGAAGTTTAAGAAAACAGTGACAAACATAGCAATCATGCATGTATTTTGAAAGCAATTAAAATTATTCCTCAAATACCACTTTTTCACTTGCAACTTTGTCTCTTCCAATTGCAACAACATATTTAAAATAGGAGAATACAGAATTGGCTTACATACAAATGCTAACACAGTTTTGTCCTTCTTTTCTATCACGAAGGGCTAGGCAGCCATATGCTTATATGGGATAGTGTTTTATACCAAGAGTAATTTGTGGAAGTGCCAGTGAAAACATCATCTGCAGTAAAAATAATGCAGAATGGAGGGGAAGAGTAATTGGGCTTTGGCCTGCATTTTGCTGACTGTCTATTTTCAAATTTCAGACTGTAAGGGAATCATCTGGGACAGGATTAATCTCTCATGAATTTAGATGTGTCCAGCTGAGCTGTCTCCTCCTGAGCCAGTCACTCCCAGGCCCTTCTACAGTTGCTGTGGAGAAATAGGCACTCTTCTGTCAAGGACCATCTGGTCTGCTTTAGACATCTCTGCTGGGCTGAGGTGGATCATTTCACTGACTCTGCTCACTAAGGTCTCTTGGCTCTAGGCTGTGCAGTTATGCTGTTTGTACCTGTCTTTGTTTACTCTGATAAATCTCTCCCTCTGCTTCATTGTGGGGAACCAAACTAAATGCCACCTGATTTCTGGAGGCTCTGCTCACCCATTTCTTGCTGAGTTCAGCACAATACAGTTACTCAGCATTTGGCAGAAACAAGCATAATTCGAATCACATGCAGGCAGCTTTGTGCTTGGGGATCTGTAGCTTTACTTGTGAAATGTGGTAAACTCTGGGAAGAGCAGATGCACACACTTCTTGATGAAACAGCACAACTTCAGCCAAAGCAGGCACCAGTGAATAGGCAGAGCAGGCTTCTGTGAAAGGCAACGGCCGCAATGGGGAGGCAAAAAAGCCTTACTGGCTCTGTTACTCCAGTTCACTTAGGGGGAAACCATTAAATATCTGACACTCTTGTGTTTGGCACTGCACAGGACTGTGAACTGGGCTTGCAGAGGCATGAACAAATAGCCCAGCTTGCTCCCTTTACAGTGGGGATGACCTGCCCCAGGAGTTAGGAAAGCTGGCTAGGGCAGCTCTCTCCAAAAGCCTTGTAATACAAGAGGCTTTTTTTGCCTTACTGCAGGATGCAAAAACTACAGCCTTGATCTGCAACTCCCTGTACAATCAGGGAAGGAAAAGAAGTTACAATAATCCAAGCAAGTACAGCCTAATTGATAACCCTCAGGGATATAATTTGTACGCTAACAGACTATAAAGGGATCTTCATGTTGTCTGCTAATGTCTAACATCTGTGATATTTAATTACCTACACTTATCTTTTAAATGAAGAAGGTATGCAGTAATCCTTCCTGAAGCCAAACTAAGAAAACATTTATTAGCTGAGGGCCTATTTTAGAAACAGATGGGTTGTAAAGAGCTTGAAGGAAATGTACAGGAGGAGTGTGAAGCAGCAGAGATTAATTGTTAAGTAATTGAGATAGAGGGGAAGAATGTTGAACACAGGGAGCACAGAACAACAGGTATCCAAAGCCTCCGGATTTCACTAGGACAGATCTAATTTTCATGGTGTATTTCCAAAACTGCCTTTGTGAAACCATGATGCTGAAGAGTGACAAGGAATTGTGTAAAGTACCTGCACATGTCATTGCTAGGTCTCAGCTCCACTAGAATTAGAATATATACTTATGTATATTCTATACTTGAGGAAATGAGGAAAACCATAGCAAGATCTGTTACAAACTATTCAATCATTACACCATAAAAATGGCAACTGTATCAAACACTACACCTTAAACTTTTCTCTATCTAATTAACAACTTAACTCTATATAACAATTAACAACAGCTGTCAGTGCTTTTCTGCTTGCCTTTGTCAGAATTCCATGAGTTTTTAAAGAGCTAATATTTTGTCACACTTAAACATTGCCCAATGCTAGTAATCAGGTAGTGTTTGTCACTGAAAGGTGTCTTTTTGCCAGTCTTGAAATGCTCACCTTGTTTGGTGCTAAGAGCTAGAGAGCAGAGAAAGGGCAAATAAAGAAAAATAATATACTTGCATTAATGAATCAGCTCTACAATGAATAACTATAGGTGAGAGACAATCACTGCTCACGTAGTTCCATCAGATCAGCAGGAGACAAGTCGCATGTCAAACTTACAGCTTGAGCAAAACCTGAAACTGATAGCAAAAGAGGCATTTAGAGAAATGCAGATCCAAGGGGTAGATGAAAAGAAGGAACACTCCAGAGTGGGCAGCTCCAATGAGCCAGAGGAGGCTGTGCCATGCGGGTCTACAGAGGGAAGGAACCCAGCAGTTGGGCCTCATCAGTCACCAAAGCTGAGCAAAGCTGAGCTCATGGGGATGGGGAGCAGGAGAGGGCTTCTCAAAGGATGCATCCAAATGCAATCTTCATATAAAAAAAGCCTGCTGACTTCAGTGGTTATATCTATAACATGCAATCATTTCTTCTGCAAAAATCCCACCATTTTTATGCCATGGAAGTTGTTTTGCTCTTCATTCCCACTATGGAAACCTGACGTGAGACTTCCAACCAGTACCCTTTCTGCCTTTGGATAAGAGACAACATTGCAGTGCTTGTGGATGGTCTGCACAGCTGGAGACACCTCTGCCCCATAACTGAAAGATGGAGCTTGTATTATACATGAAGGATGTAACCAGCCTTCAGGCCAAGGGCTAGGAACCATTCAACAATGGTTAAGACAAGTAAATCTATATTTTCTGTGTAGAAATAGAGATAATTGAGATGTGTTGTTCTATTGATATCAGAATCCATAACATAGAAGTGAAATTAGCCTTATGATGGGCCCAGCTGCAAGACCTCAACTGCCAGATGCTGAGCCTTCATTCATAAATCTTCAAGAAACATCTCTTCTGACCACAACTGCCCCACTTCTTTGGTCTCACTGGCAACACACATCTGGGCAAGCATAAATTCTACAAAAAAATAGCTGCAGTGTTGTTTGTTTAGGGAGCTGGCGGATGTGCTGGCCAAACCCCTTTCCATCATCTTCCAACAGTCCTGGAAGACTGGGGAAGTTCAACTGGGCTGGAGGCTGGCTGATGTTGTGCCCATCTACAATAAGGGTCACAAGGAAGATCCAGGGAAATACAGGCCAGTCAGTGTGACCTCAGTGCCAGGGAAAGTCATGGAACAGGTGATCTTGAGTGCTATCATGCAGCACATGCAAGAGAACTG